>JAPMUY010001299.1:150000-177381 GCA_026901105.3 Galaxias olidus
CACACACACACAAAGACACACGTATCCAAAAACAATGTAAATAAATACTGTATATTGTAAATATAGTTTAAAAAAAAGTAAGTTTGGTAGTTGTTACGTTATATAGTTAGGTACCTGGCTCGGGCATGGTCCAGGCCTCAGATAGCTAGGTATAATATGACAGGTAGTGTGGTAGTTAATGTGGTACCTGGCTCGGGCATGGTCCAGGCCTCACAGTTGAAGGCGTGGCTGGCAGCAGAGGCAGCTCCCAGACCAGCCAGACTGGCTCCATAGACTTGGAACTCATAGACCGCACCCTCGGTCACCTTCTCCACCTATAAGAGAGAGACACATCCAGGTTACCGTGGTTACTACGGTACAACAGCTCCTCCACCTATCACAGACACGCAGGTTACCGCGGTTACTACGGTCAAACAGCTTCGACACCAATCACAGAGAAAAACACCCAGGTTACCGCGGTTACTACGGTACAACAGCTTCTCCACGTATCACAGAGAGACACACGCAGGTTACCTTGGTTACTATGGTAAAACAGCTTCTCAATCTGTCACAGAGAGACACATGCAGGTTGCTGCGATACTATGGTAAAACAGCTTCTTAATCTGTCACAGACAGACACACACAGGATACCATGGTTACAGTAAGACTGGTCCTACAATTTCCACAGACTAGGCACTGGTTTCTATGGTTACTACAGTATTTACCACGTTCAACAGTGACTCTTTATGTTACTGTAGGCTCTCCACCTATCACAGCGTGCCACGGGTCACCATGGTTACAACGGTGAGCGCTACTAGTAAAACCTTCCAGGTCGCCTAGTCGTTCACCTGTCACCTGTCGTCAGACTTTAGGGGTTAAAGGTTAGAGTTCAGAGCGGTGTGGCAGGTACCTTGTACAGTCGCTCCTTGACAGGAGAGATGTTGACCTCCCTCCAGGTGGTGGTGCCACTGCGCCTCTTGTCGATGTAGTAGTCTTTGACCTTTGACCCTCCAGAGTGGACAGGGCGCTTCCAGTTCAGCACCAGGGATTTGCCATCACAGTTCAGCAGAGCAATGTCATAGGGCTCTGATGGGGTAGCTGCACACGAAGAGGAGGAGCTAAACATAACCAGGAAGCTGGCAGATGTCCAATGATAAAAGGTGTGTGAGATTGTTTAGGAGCAGAGGCATCCATCCATGCGTTTTTAGAGGAGCAAGCTGCCAGTCATAGATCTCTTTCTGTGTGTTTGTGGGTGTTAGCATGTGTGAGCGCCTGCGTCCGTGTATGTGTGTGTTGTTGTGAATGTGTGTTTCAGTGTGTTGGTGTGAATGTGTGTTTGTGTGTATTGCGGGTGTCTGTCTGTGTGTGTGTGTGTGTGTGTGTGTGTGTGTGTGTGTGTGTGTATGTGTACTGACTCAGGGCGGCTTTGACAGACAGGGGAGAGGACTCCTGGGACTCATCACTGAGGCCGATCTCATTGATGGCCTGAACTCTGAACGAGTAGGTCTCTCCTGTAGTCAGCCCCTGCACCACAAACCTACGCGCACGCACACACACACACACACGCGCGCGCACACACACGCACACGCGCACACACGCGCACACACACACACACACACACACACACACACACACACACACACACACACACACACACACAGAAGGGAGAACAAAGACACATTTCAAAACAAGATTAAAATGTCAATGCATCATGTACTCTATCATCACAATCAAAACATTCCTGCACAATTCACAATTCACTATTGCTTCACCACAGAAACTCTGTTGTATTCAGTGGATGTGTTTCCTTCAGTCTGTGCATCTTTTGCTAGCTGAGCTAACCGGCTACAGTCTCCCTAGCATGACCAAGCATTTTCCCTAGAGGTATTGCCTTCAGTTTGTGCTTCTTTTGCTAGCTCAGCTAACTAGCTACAGTCTCCCTAGCATGACCAAGTATTTTCCCCTAGAGCTGTTTCTTTCAGTCTGTGATGCTTTGACCTCACATGGCTAACTGTCTCACTTGGCTGACTAACCCTAAAACACCATCTACCTAACAGCCCCAAACCAGTGGATTGCCATGTCTGGCCATTTGTAACACTTATGATGCCCGCCGGGCTCAGTTGGAGGAGGGCGGAGCTTGCTGAGTCACTAAATAAACCAGGATGTTGCTGTCTGATTTGTAGATGGAATGTATATCAGTCCTGATTGGCTGTAGCGTTCTATAACTCCACTCTACTGCGAGCAGTTCGGTGGGCGTGGACAAGCGCTCTCTGGAGGTTAGTGATTGCTGGATCACGTACTTGGTGCTTTTGTGAGGCTTGTGATTGGCTGAGAGCCAGTCCTTGCTGCTCTTCACGCACACATCGATGTAGTAGCCAATCAGATTGTTGGGCTCTTTGGGAGCAGCCCATTGGATGAGGACGGAGGTGTCCGTCTCCCTGGTAGCGATCACCTGACCTGGAGCCGAGGGCACGCCTGGGTGAAAGAGCAAAGGTCATTCCGATTAATCAGGCGTGGAATCAACTACAGACAGGTAGATGTAAAGAGTATAGCAATATAAATGATCAAGTAAGAAAGAGACAGATTCTTACAAAGGTTAGACAGATATTGAGTGTGTGTGCGTGTGTGTGTGTGTGTGTGTGTGTGTGTGTGTGTGTGTGTGTGTGTGTGTGTGTGTGTGTGTGCTACCTTTGAGCTTCAGGGTCTCGACGGGCTCGCTGGGCTCACAGGCCGGGCTGGTGCCGTACATGTTGGCGGACAGAGCTCTGAACTGGTACTGCTGGCCCTCTGCCAGGTCAAAGACCGCGTAGCGCGGGGAACGCACTGGGACCTGAGTGCTGACTCTCTGCCATGAGCCACTGCCTGCTGCACTCTGTAGACACACACACACACATAGGTGGTGGTGGTGGTGGTGAGTCACAGTTGTATTTATGTCATTGTACTGCTAGGTGGTGATGGTGAGTCACAGTTGTATTTAGGTCATTGTACTGCTAGGTGTAGGTGGTGAGTCACAGTTGTATTTACGTCATTGTACTGCTACGCTAGGTGGTGATGGTGAGTCACGGTTGTATTTATGTAACTGTACTGCTAGGTGGTGGTGGTGAGTCACAGTTGTTTTTATGTTATTGTACTGCTAGGTGTTGGTGGTGGTGAGCGCTGACCTTCTCTATAGGTAGTACCACAAGATTACTAAATCACAGTTGTATTTATGGTGGTGGTGAGCTGATGGTGGTGGTGAGCGCTGACCTTCTCTAGGTAGTACCACAGGGGGGCCTTGCTGTGGTACTCTGGACCGGTCCACTTCAGAACCACATAAGTCCGGTCCACCTCCACGGCCCGGATAGCAGAGGGAGCACCGGGGGGCTTGCCCTCGGCTACACACACACACACACACACACACACACACACACACACACACACACACACACACACACACACACACGTAATCAGGATTCAAATAGAATGACTACACAATGTGAATGTTTGTGTCTATGAGTAGATTATTACATTTAATTTTAGATTTAGCTGTGTGCGTGTGTGTGTGTGTGTGTGTGTGTGTGTGTGTCTGTGCGTGTGTGTGTGTGTGTGTGTGTCTGTGCGTGTGTGTGGAAACTATGTGCTTGTCACGGTTACCTTCTAGGTCGTCATGGTACGACACCACATCCAGCTTTCCTCCCAACTTCTTAGCTGTGGACAGTTACAGACTATAATATAATACACAACAGCAGCAACCCTATTAGACCTAGCTAAAGGTCGTAACCCACAAGAGAATTGTGTAGTTTACATAGAAGGTGCTGTAGAATTAATAATAGTTAAACCTACCCTAACCCTGTTAGACCTAGATAACATTACAGTAACAGGAAGCCAGGTAGATAGTTGTTATATTGCAGGAACAGGAAGCCAAGTAGATAGTTATTATGTCACAGTAACAGGAAGCCAGGTAGATAGTTATTATAAAACAGTAACAGGAAGCCAGGTAGATAGTTATTATAAAACAGTAACAGGAAGTCAAGTTGGTAGTTTACCGTGCAGGCGGTTAAACTCGGTGGGATCCAGGGCAGCAATGGGGTCGGAGATGCGGGAGGGCTTGCTGATCCCGTTGGAGTTGACGGTGCGGACTCTGAAGTAGTAGGAGTGACCCTCGAACAGGCCCACCACTGGGTACTTACACACCTTACAAGGGGAGTCATTACACTGGGTCCAGTTCTCTGTGCCCACCTCACACCTGGATGGGACAATACAGAGTCAATACAACTTAAAGACACTCTCAATGAGCCAATACAACTTAAAAAGACTCTCGATGAGTCAGAATAATTTCAAAACCTTTACAATGAGAAGAGTCAATACAACTTGAAAAAACTCAAAGTGAGCAGAGTCCATACAACTTGAAACCCTCACACCTGGGTGGGACAACAGAGTCAGTATAACTTCAAAACACTCTCGAGACAATACAACTCCAAAACCCTCACAATAAGTCAATACAACTTCAACACTTACAGTGAGCAGAGTCTATACAACTTAAAAACACTCACAATTGTGGTGACAATATGGAGTCAATGCAACTTCAAAACCCTCACAGTGAGTCAACACAACTTCAAAACCTTCACAATGAGTGGAGTCAATACTACTTAAAAACACTCACAATGAGTCAATACAACTTAAAATAACCACAATGAGTCAGTACAACCTCAAAACCATCACAATGAGAAGAGTCAATACAGTTTCAAAACACTCACAGTGAGCAGAGTCTATACAACTTAAAAACACTCACAACTCCTGTAACAATATGGAGTCAATGCAACTTCAAGACCCTCACAATGAGTCAATACAACTTCAAAACCCTTTCAGTGAGCAGATTTAAGACAACTTTAAAACACTCTCAATGAGCAGTAAAAATTACAAATGAGAAAAAACGTAATCAAAAAGAAAAATATAAACAGAAAGAAACTTTACCATACAACATAACAGTAACAATTGTTTTTATTCTAATTCCTGTAAAGAAGGGCAATGTCAACCCCCACCCCTCTCTCGCGCTCTCTCTCTCTCTCTCTCTCTCTCTCTAGCGCTCCCTCCCCTCCTCTCTCTCCCTCTCTTTTACTCTCTCTCTCTCTCTCCCTCTCCTCTTCTCCTCTCTACTTCTCCCTCCATCCTGTCCTCTCTCTCTCTCTCTTTTTCTCCCCTCCTCTCTCTCTCTCCTGCCCTCAACTCCCTCCTCTCCTCTCTCTCTCGCTCTCTCTCTCTCCTCTCTCTCTCTCTCGTTATATTTTGGGCTGTTACCTGTCGATGAAGTAGCCCAGGATGGGCCCCTCGGTGGTGGTGTTGGGGGGCTTCCAGGACACAATGACATAATCTCTGTTGGCATCGTGGATCTTGATGTCCATGGGGGCGCCGGGCGCCTTGGGTACGGGAGGGGGGCCGTCTGGAGGGACGGGGCAGGGAGAGGTTAATGGTTAAACCACTGGGCTATACCTACTCCACCTGGGATAGTTACAGTTTTGGAACAGGGACCAAACACACTAGAAAAAGCCAATACATGCATTATTCAATCGAGATTGTAACACAGATGCTAGGATAAAAGTTCCAATATGTTCTGCTATTTTAGTCAATAAATCTACAAATCTTCCTGCTAGGACTAAATATATAATCATTATTTATTCCTTAGTTGTCTAGTCACATTTTTCTATGAACTGTTATAAAACGGCCGCATCCACTTCCTGTCTCCACTTCCTGTCTGTGAGGTCACCTGACACGGAGACGAAGGCGCTGTGCTGGGCCAGGCCCCCCTTGGTGACCATGCGCAGGGTGTAGAGACCCTCGTCATCTTTGTTGAGGTGAGGAAGAGTCAGCTTGGACACGCCCCTCCCGGACTCGATCTTCACCCATTTGGAGTCGGACAGACGATAGTCTGAAAAAGAGAGACGTCTTGTTGTTACTGATATATACGATAGTCTGAAAAAGAGAGACACCTTGTTGTTACTGATATATAATTAGTCAGATAGTTAGCTACTCACTGTCTCCAAATAACCAAGCTTCAGGATGGAGGTTGGGCTTGATGGTACTACTTAATAATAAAACGTAATATTTAATCAGATAGCTAGCTAGTCACCGTCTCTAACCTACTGGGCCTCTGGCTGGAGGTTGGCCAGGTAGTGCTTGATGTTATCAATACTAGTTAATAATATAACTACTAGATAGTTATTTACCATTGTAGTAATACTGGTTAATAATATAACTACTAGTTAGTTATTAACCTTGTAGTAATACTAGTTAATAATATAACTACTAGTTAGTTATTTACCATCGTAGTAATACAAGTTAATAGTTATTTACCATCGTAGTAATACTGGTAAATAATTTAACTACTAGTTAGTTATTTACCGTTGTAGTAATACTAGTTTATAGTTATTTACCGTTGTAGTAACACTAGTAAATAATTTAACTACTAGTTAGTTATTTACCATCTCTAAACCACTGGGCCTCTGGCTGGAGGTTGGCCAGGTTGGGCTTGATGTTCATGGTTGCCTCCAGGACAGCGGAATCTCCCTCCACAGCGAACACCGCCTCAAACTTCTTCTCAAAGGTGATGTCAATCTTGGTGTACTTGATCTCTGGGAGCATGGGAGCTGGAGGCAGACAGAGAGACATGTAGACAGGCAAAAAGGGTAGAGACAGACAGACAGACAGACAGACAGACAGACAGACAGACAGACAGACAGACAGGTGACAGGTAGACAGGTAAGAAAGACTGTGAGCTGTGCATCTGTAAAGAAAACATGTTCTTGTTGATACATTTCCCAAACCAGAGCCAGACTTCACTCCTCCCTTTCTTTCTTTCTTTCTCTCTTACTTTCTTTCTTTCTTTCCTCCCCTCTCTTCATACTAGTCAACTGTCCCATTACCTCCCACATTCTATTTCTTCTGTGCTGTTAAACCGATGTCCTGGAGCTGGACTGCTATGGTGAGGACGAAGGGTGTGATTATGTCTGGAGAAACACTTGTAAGGGTTATGCTTAGAATTACTCACTCTGATAAGGCAGCCATGCATAGACAGATGACTCCTCTTCCTCTCTGAACCCTGCAGAGAAAACACATCACAGTCATCATCGTCATCATCACCCATACCATTTTAATTATGATCACCCATAACAAACCTAAATTACATATAATTATGAACACCAGCATCAAAATTACTATCATTAATAGAAAGACAGACAGACAGACAGACGGACGGACGGACGGACAGGCAGACAGACAGGTAAGACAGACAGACAGACAGGTATGACAGACAGACAGCAAAACACACAGGCAGGCAGGCACACAGACAGGCACACAGGCACACAGACAGACAGACAGACAGACAGACAGACAGACAGACAGACAGACAGACAGACAGACAGACAGACAGACAGACGGGCGGACGGGCGGGCGGGCAGGCAGGCAGGCAGACAGTCTTACTCTTGACGATGATGGAGGCCTGAGTGGAGACCTGTCCATGGAGGTTTCCTGCTACAGCTGTGTAAAGGGCGGTGTCAGAGGTGGAGCACCTGCAACATACAGCACACACACGTGTGTTAATACACATGTAATACATGTGTCTTCATTGAACATGAACATTAAAATGAATCCAGTCATTAAAACCAATCTCCGGCAGTTCCACCATTGGTCCGCTTGAGGGCGCCAGATATATAACAGACTAATAAAGGTTGGATTTACTGAACTCAGTCCGTCTTGAGGGAGTGTTTTTAGAGGCTGGACCCTCCTTATGTAATGTGCATTTTAATGAGCCCCCATTTTGTGTCTGATTAAAACAAAAGTATTAGTCAGCTAAAGATCTTCTGCAGAATAGTCATAAAATCACAGAGTGAACTTTAAAGTATGGAAAGAAAGGTATAGACTTTAGAGAGGGAGAGCCACAGATGTAGACATTGAAAGAGCGAGAGAGTGAGAGAGCGAGAGAGGAGAGAAAGAGAGGGGAAGAAGAAGAGAGGCGAGAGGGAAAGTTTACCTCTTTTAGAAGCATGTTCCATGTGAGACTGAAGTATGAATGTAAAGCATGCGGAGAGAATTCAGAGGAAGGAGTGAGACGGGAGGTGGGGGGGAGGGAGGGAGGGAGAGAGGAGGGAAAGGAGAATGACTCGAGAAGTAGTGAGAGTAAGGTGACATTAACCTTAGTGCTTCAAAAAAATTTTATAAAAAGTTGTGGTACTTTGAATATTACATTAACCTATTTTCTAAATGTATTATCTAGCTGGAATGTGTGTTGCTTTCAGTATAAGGTTTCCAAGCCGAGAGAACATATGGAACCAGTATTACGTGAGCAGGGGAAGGTCCAGATGAAAGGCTGTGGTATGATGAAAGATTTTCATATATATTAAAATAGCCCAAAAGAAATTTCAAAGCAAGCCTCTAGTTAGAGTAGGAGGTATAGGAGTTCTGGTATGGGTAGATGGTACAGTGGGGGTAGTTTGGAAACATATCCCGCTTCCTCCTCCTCCTGCGGCACGACCACTCAAGGAAGGGCTGCACAGGGCTGAGGATCAAGTCACCGCTGACCTCAGCACTTGGTAATGAACAGCTGTGAGAAGCATTGAGTTTGGAGGGGAAGGGAGGGGGAAGAGGCTCTGTTCTGTGTGTGTGAAGAGACTTATATACAGTAGGAAGGCTATGATTAATGTTAGTTAAATACATAACCGGCTAAAGGTACGAGAACCCTTTTGATTTAGGTTTAAACACTATGACTAGCATGGTTTCAGTTAGGAAAACTAGCTAACCTGCTAGCCACAACCAGCCAACCTACTGTTAGAAGAACTAGCTAACTTTCAAGCCAAAACTAGCAAACCTGCTGCTAGGCTAACCTGCTAGCCACAACTTGTCAGCTAACTAATTACGCTTAGGTTTCTGGCTAGAAAAACACTGTTGTTATTATTACAGATAAGCAGACCATCTAACTATGCTATCACTGCTAACATAGACAGCCAACTAGCCTAACTAACGCAGACCTTACATACACAATTTGCTAGCAAATCTAAAACAGACAAGTAGCTAAGACAAACAACTGACTAGTGTATCTAACCAGCTAACACAGAACATTTGCTAGTTAACTTGGCTGTTACCACACTTTTGGGGGGTAAAACCACTAATACAAAGGAAATAGAGGAGGAATAGTATTTTCATGTTGTTGATCACTCACAGACAACAACACAGCTACACAATACATGCGCACGCCTCATTGCCTTATTGATAGAATAGAACGCGCTTGCACTGAGATTGGTTGGATATTAAGTGGGAGGTAATCATATCCTTGTATCCAGTGGTCAGTCAACATATCCGTAATGCCACTGGGCCATTGAATTAATGAGATATTCTAAATGGGCCGTTGGATTATTTTGATAATGTGCTAATTTGAAGTCCCCCTGACACAGGTCGAGGGGCGTGTTGCCGTGGGAACACGTACTTGGGGATCTCCAGCGTATGAATTCCAACATTGTCCTCCACCAGATACCTTCCTGAGGAGACGTCCAGCATGACGCCATCTTTATACCTGCGGGAAACACACACACACACACAAACACACACACACACACAATGACAAATGTTGGACTAGTATAACTATTACTATTGATGATATGTGACAGTTTCTCTCTGCAGTGTAGAACTGTTTGTTATTTTACAATTAGACTTGAGACACTTCCATCTAAAATGATCACAATGTTATGCCACCCCCTTAAAACATAAACTTAGTTTAACTGAAACTTTGAAACTCCCCATAAACACACAGCTTGTCAGGGTGTTGAAGTCCTCTAGCTGTTTACCATTTGACTATGGGAGTGGGGTATCCCTTGACGGTGCAGAACAGTTTGATGGGCGTGTTCTCGAACACGGTGTGAGAGCGGAGGCGGACCACATACTTGGGTCCTCTGATCATGGACTCCTCACGGACGTACTTCTCCGTCATCTTCTTCCTCACCTGCACAACAACAAAAGCAGTGGTTTATATTACTATTAAGGACTTTAGCAGTTTAATTCATAATCTCTCTCTCTCTCTTTCTCACTCGCTCACGCACGCACGCACACACACACACACACACACACACACACACACACACACACACACACAGGTACACGTCGGTGCTTACCACTCCCTGGATGCGTGTTTCTGCTTGGTGCTTATAATCGTCCTCCACCACTACAGAGCTGACAGACAGAGAGAAACACTCGGAGAAGTGAAATGTCAAAGAACACTGAAGCAGAGCACAGCAGCTAGAACATCTAGAACTCAGAGCAGAAAAGTATTAGATCACTAACACGGTTCTAGAAGTTAGAAGTTCTAGAACTCAGAGAGATGAAAAGTCTTAGATCACTGACACAGTTATAGAAGTTAGAATTTATTTAACTCAGAGACATTTAAAGTCTTAGAACACTGAAGCAGAGCTATAGCAGCTAGAAGATCTAGAACTCTAGATCTAGATCTAGAACACTGACACAGTTCTACAAGTTCAAAGTTCTAGAATGTATAGAACTATGTGATGGGGCAGCAAGTACAGCAGATCAGTCAGGCTAATATGAAAACAGATAACCAGTGCCAGGAGTGTTAACATTCAGGGGTTAATAAACAACATCAAACCCACAGAGCTCAGAGTTAGTTCTGTCTGATAATATATTAAGCTCTGCTAACTTTACCCTCCTTAATAAAAAGAAGTTTCATTTCCACTACAGGGCTACACATGGGCTAGGAAAATGAAAGAGAAAAGTTATAGTGTGCTTGCACTGAGTAGGCCTGCTGTAAAAATCAGGGGAGCATTACAAACAAACCACACTATAGGATCTGAGTCTAGAGCGATGATGTCATAGCAGCTGAATACCCCACAATGCATCAGGCCATTAGTACCGGTCGCTAACCAGACACATGCTTATTTGAATAATAAACACATTCTCATGTATATTACAGCAATTAGTTCAAAACCAAGCATGTAACTGTAATATTTTGGGTGCATTGATGAAGCGCCATGTATACATCAATACACCGTATCACCAGTATTTATACTAGTCTATGCACTAGGACATACAAATCTAGTGGTGACAACAGTCTGTGTCATCATCAGAACACTAACAGGCACCAAGCTTAAATCTGTGGAGGTAAACAGCCAATGCATAACAGAGAGTCGATGACTATAGCCAGTGGTATCACTAGGGCTGGTGTCACTCAAAAATGTTTTTGCAGTTATACTAGTGATATTTTTTATTTAAAAAAATTATAACTTTCTGCTGATACACTGCACAAAGTTTCTTTTATAAACTCATTTTGGTGTCAGCCCCTCTGATGGTGTCACACACACACGTTAGCCTCTTCTGTTCTTCTGCTACTCACTGTAGTGTGATAACAACTCAAACAGTTCTGTGGAGTTTCGCTAACTACACCATCACCTGAAGTCATAGCATAGCAGTATGGGTTGCTGTGGATCAGATTCCTTCACTTCTCTTAAGCTGAATATCCTGCCTAACGCTACATGTGAGGTACACACACACACGGTGCTGAAACAGGGTATGGACAGGAAGACGCCGCCAGTGGGTGAGCGATGGATGAGTGACGGATGACAGTGGGTGGGATGTGTTTGATTGGCGTTACCAGGCCACTTTAGGGATGATGGCTAGATGGATAGCGATGGCTAAAAGATATGTAGGTCTGCAGAAACATGAGAAAGAGTTGATAGGAAAGGCTTGTCAAAACAACTAGCAGCTAAACTAAACCCCAACTCAAACCACCACAGACTAAACACTTTCCTTGGTGTGTTTTGAAAGAAGGACATCCCTTCCGAGGAGCCAGACAATAATCTCCTCAAACCGTTGATTTATAAAACATATAAATACGATATGATAAATACATTTGGCCTTTGGAAAAGGTTGCTACAAACAGACTACCTGGTTAGCAAGAGGCCGACAGACGGCTGGGGAGTTAGTTAAAGTGCTTAAGTGTTAAAGTGTTAAAGGTAAAGTTGTTGGTTAGAGTGTTAAAGTGTTAAAGGTAAAGTTGTTAAACTGGGCTAGACACTCAATCCCTGGGTTAAAGTTAGCCTTGATACATTCTACAATGTCCAGGTAGCCATCAGCCATTCAGTCAGTCTTTCAGTCAGCTGTCCAGTTAACCAGTCAGCCAGTCAACTGACCAGTCAGCCGTCCAGTCAACCAGTCAGTCAGTTAATCATTCTGGTCACTGGGCCGGCGATGGTCTTACCTGGAGTACTCTCTGGCTACAAACTGAGCCTCAGAGCTGTGGTGAGCATAGTGACGCATCACTGATGCTGATGCTGCCATCTTTAGTTACCTTCACGGACACCTGCACACCTGCGCACACACACACACACACACACACACACACACACACACACACACACACACACACACACACACACAAAGCAATGCTTACATATATAACACAGTGGAGCCAAATTTGTCCAAAATGTAAGACATCTTCAACTGACTACATCGAGTTTCAACAGCTTCTGAACCACAGAAACTAGTTTATCCTGTTGTCTTAAATAGCAGAGAATACCTTTAATCATGCACTGGTTGATGCCATCTCAGGGGTTCTACCTTTATTCCACTTAAGCTGACCTTTCACCTGCTTCATATGAGACCCGACTCTTACCAACCAAATCACATCACTACGATTACTGCCAGCTTTGGACTTTGTCCCTATCCCATAATATTAGCCGTGTAAAAGGCATGATGCCCAGAAATACACCCCAACTGACACCTGAACTACCGCTGCTCTCAGTAACTTATCCCGTTCACTGTACCGACCACAGCCTGACCTTACTCACTAACCCTAACCCCACTCACTGACGCTAACCCATACCAACAAGCATAGCTATAATATACAAAGCAATTATACTGTACTATAATGCTAACCAGAATACTTATGTGTAGCAATAAAAATAGCACAGCTCTGAGATGGGGTTTTGACAGGAGTTTATGTGTTATGTAATAACCCAGAATACAGAGGTCCGGTCATGGTGGATAGTGACAGAGAGCTGGATCTGTGGAGCCCTGTACAGTTAGCCAAACAGCAACTAGACACTCTGAGTGTGTGTGAATCTATTTAACTGACAGTGTGGTCAACAGAATAATCCCTCGCTCATTATAATCATTATGACCCAGTGAAGCCAGCCGCTCTCGTAAAACCAATTATCCTCTTCACACACATCAATCACTTCCTGGACCCAAGGAGCAACACACTGAAAAGGCAGGACAGAGCCACACACACACACACACAGAGGGAAAATAAGGAGGAAAGACGGTGGCAAAGAGAAGAGACAGAGAGAGAGGAGGAGGAGAGAGACAAGCAGAGTGACAGAGCAGACAGGTGAGGTTGGTTGGAGAAGCAGCACCGGCAGCCCTTACTTACCCTGTAGAGATCCCAGCAGAGCGTTAGGTGATCAGGCTGGTTCCTCTGGGAGTCCGTGATGGAGAGGAGCTGCAGCCTGGGGGGTGGGGGTGGGGGGTTGTGGGGGCCCTACAGCAGCCCTTATAAGGTCGCACGGGGGGGCCCTATATATAACTACTGGTGTAGCACACCGCCGACAAACAGCACAGCAGCAGCAGCAGAGGCCCAAATCACTGCAGAGCTTCTCTGTCACCAAAACGCTCAGTGCGGAGTCTAGAATCACAGTGCACGTATTCCAGCACTAAAACACAGGGTTCGTTTGTCCCCAAATCCTTTTTGTTTGTTTTAAATATATAAAAACAAGTAATCTAAATGTTGTAGCCTTTTTTTTCCAAATGAAAAAAAGCTCTCCTTCATCAATATGCAAGCTTTCAGACTGAGAAAAGGGATTGGTTTGATGATTCAATCAAGAGCAATAGCCAGTACGGGGCTTAGAGGAGCCTGTTCAGGGCCAAGCAGGGCTAGCCAGGACCAAGCAGGGCAAGCCAGGGGCCAAGCAGGGCGAGCCAGGGACCATGGAGATAATTCTGCACTTCAGCTGTATTTTGTTTACCTTTAACAGACAATAAGCCATGGTAACTATAGAATATTGTTGCCCCTGGTCCTAGCGTTAGCCCTAGCCACTAGCTCTGGGCCCCTGCTCCTAGCCCTAGCCCCGAGCCCTAGACCCTAGCCCTGGGCCCCTGGTCCTATCCCTAGCCCCTAGCCCGAGCCCTAGCCCCTAGCCCTGGGCCCCTGGTCCTATCCCTAGCCCCTAGCCCGAGCCCTAGCCCTGGGCCCCTGGTCCTATCCTTAGCTCCTAGCCCGAGCCCTAGCCCTGGGCCCCTGGTCCTATCCCTAGCCCCTAGCCCGAGCCCTAGCCCTGGGCCCCTGGTCCTATCCCTAGCCCAAGCCCGAGCCCTAGCCCTGGGCCCCTGGTCCTATCCCTAGCCCAAGCCCTAGCCCTAGCCCTGGGCCCCTGGCCCTATGGTGGAAACAAGGCTAACGTGGTCTGGAGCCTGATGTCTTTACTTTTCCTCCTTTCTTTCCTTTCCTCATTCCTCCTTTTTTTTCTTCTTTTTTTCTGAGCTCCTTAACATCTTCTCTCTTCCTTCCTCCCTCTCTCCCTCCCCCCTCCCCCCCCCCCCCCCCCCCCCTCCTCTCTCCCCACCCTCCCTCTCTCTCTCCCTCCCTCGTTCCTCAGAGAGACACCTTGAGGAGGAGGGCAGGGTTGATCTTTGGCCAGCCGGCGTCTATTTTTACTGGAAGTCTTGCTTTACACTGACGGTCTATTCCTGTCTCCCTTCGCCTTCGCCTCGCTCACCACTTCACGGGAGCACATCAGTCAGAGACAGATTATAGGACAATATACTGTATTATGTATCAGTGAGAGATTAGGACAATATACTATATTATATATCAGTGAGAGATTAGGACAATATACTGTATTATATATCAGTGAGAGATTAGGACAATATACTGTATTATATATCAGTGAGAGAGATTAAAACAATATATTGCATTATGTATCAGTCAGAGATATTATAGGACAATATACTGCATTATATATCAGTGGAACTATTTAATTGTCATATCAGTATACAATACAGTGCACTGACAATGACACGTAAATCTGCCAGCTCCGCAGTGTGCCACAATAAGAAGAGTTCAAACTAAAATGTGTAAATCTATATGGAGATATTACAGCGATATAAGACAGACACTACAGATGAAATTACAGACTGAAGTTAGAGCCACCTGGTTCCAAGTGTTTAATGGGTTGAAGAGGAAATGTGGCAGTTTGGGTGAGGGCTGTAGCACAGACTCATCAGATTACTGCCCTCTAGTGGAGGAAAGGGGCATCATGGCATTGTAGGTTTCATAGATTGTACCATAAACACTTTAAACATTTTATTTTCAACCTTAAAAGGGAATAGTACATATCCATCCATGTGAAAACATCCATACATTTTTCAACTTTAAGAGGACAGTTAAACTTGAAAATGATAATCAAAAGGAGAATGATTTACTTTAAACACAGACACACACACATGTATGCATGTATGCGTTTATGTAGACTTTTCTAGGTTTTGGCTTTACAAGCCTTTCTAAACGTCATCACCTGTGGTTTAAGATGGAGAGTCTCGTGTTCTGCACACAATGGTGTTGCTAACTGGCTGTTATTCAGGGTACGGGGCTCTGCTGTAGGCTATTCTTCATGTCTCTAAAGGGGGTCACAGTCCAAGAGATCAGATAACTCGTGTACAAATCATATCCCTTTTCTTTCATGTTGGCTGTCAGGTTTGTGATTGGATGAGGAGGGGAGTGGGCTGGGCTGGGCTGGAGGTGAGGTGAGGTTGTAGAAGGCTTGTAGAAGCCGGTGGGGGTTTCTACAAGCCTACCTGTACACCTGGAGGGGTTCAGAACCTCTACTCACCTCTGTTTGGTCCGAAGCTCTACACAGCTGGATATAGAGAATACCTCTACACACCTGGTTATAGAGAATACCTCTACACACCTGGTTATAGAGAATACCTCTACATACCTGGAGCTGAATAGAACCTCTACACACCTGGTGCTGAACAGAACCTCTACATACCTGGAGCTGAATAGAACCTCTACACACCTGGTACTGAATAGAACCTCTACACACCTGGTGCTGAATAGAACCTCTACACACCTGGTGCTGAATAGAACCTCTACACACCTGGTGCTGAACAGAACCTCTACACACCTGGTGCTGAATAGAACCTCTACACACCTGGTGCTGAACAGAACCTCTACACACCTGGTGCTGAACAGAACCTCTACACACCTGGTGCTGAACAGAACCTCTACACACCTGGTGCTGAATAGAACCTCTACACACCTGGTGCTGAATAGAACCTCTACACACCTGGTGCTGAACAGAACCTCTACACACCTGGTGCTGAATAGAACCTCTACACACTTGGATTGAGCCATAACCTGTACACACTTGGACCTAGTCAGAACGTCTTTACGCTAGGAGTGGAAGAGAACCTCTACACACCTGTTGACACCAAAGGGCCCTGCTCAGGTAAGGCTGGAGGTGATCGAGAGGAGAACCTAAAAAACACAGAAATTAGAGGCCCGTGTGTATCTTGATGTGTTCTGTTTGTTGCAACCCGTATGTATGTGTTTTGTTGTGTTGTGGTATGTGTAAGTGTTCTGACTTGCTGTGTGTGTGTGTGTGTGTGTGTGTGTGTGTGTGTGTGTGTGTGTGTGTGTGTGTGTGAGCGCAGGATGCAGCAGTCCGCTGGGATGAGGATGAGGATGAGGATGAGGCCTTGGCTGGAGGAACAGATCAACTCTGGCGTTTACCCAGGAGTCAAGTGGCTGGACTTGGTGCGTCGCTTACTAAAGTCTGAAAGCCCTCATTAACAGAAAACTAGTTTGTTACCAAATTCTACAACACCTACTCTTTCCATAGAAAACTAGTGTTCGACTAGAGTCTAAAACATCTCCTGTATTCGGAAACTATAGAAAAATAGTTTGTTGCTAAAGTCTAAAGAGTGGAAATCTTCTGATGTGTAGAAAACAAGCTCTACCTTAAAATCACACTTCAGTTGAGAGCAAAAGAGTTGAGTTAGTTGAGAGTAAAAGTATTTCAGTTAAGTTAAGTTTTTTAATCTGAACTTCAATATTATGGCTTTTTGGGGGAGGCGTATTTCTAGCTATATGTGGAATATTATGGAAATCATCCAAAACAATATCACTACAAAGGTTGTAACATTCATATAGATATTTGTAGGAGAGTTACCATATTCTAATAGAGGTTACAACAAACTAATTTGAGGTGACCATAACACATCCCTATGGTAACAGTGTTGTTTCTACGGTAACAGACGGACAGAGTGTTCCAGATCCCGTGGAAACACGCGGCGCGTCACGGCTGGAGCATCAACAGAGACGCCACGCTGTTCAGAGGCTGGGCCATGCACACAGGTATGAGAAACACACACACTATACACACACACACACACACACACACTATACTCACACGCAATAAACAAACACACACACACACACGCGCATTACACGACATACACATACATACACACACAAAACTAGTTGCGCACACATTATGGATGGACATAGAAACTGGTAGGTCACACACACACACACACACACACACACACACACAGAGGTTGGAACCGTGTGCTGGTATTGGTTCCAGGGAAGTACTGCCCTGGCAGAGACCCTCCGGACCCAAAGACCTGGAAGGCAAACTTCCGCTGTGCGCTGAACTCCCTGAGCGACGTGAAGGAGCTGAGTGACAGGAGCCAGAAGAAAGGCAGCCACGCCTACAGAGTCTACAGGATGCTGCCAGACACACACACACACCCACGGAGGAGGAGGAGGAGGAGGAAGAGGGGTACGACACACACACACACGCACACACACACAGGAGGACGAGGTGGGGTGGGACACACACCCAAGGAGGAGGAGGAGGAGGAGGAGAAGGAAGGGTAGGACACACACACACACACACACACTGAGGAGGAGAAGGAGGTGGGGTAGGACACACACACCCACGGAGGAGGAGAAGGAAGAAGAGGAGGGGTAGGACTCACACACACCCACCTACAGAGGTGGAGGGTTAGGACGCACACACACACACACACACACACAGGAGGAGGAGGAGGGTTAGGACACACACACCCACGGAGGAGGAAGAGGAGGAGGGAGAGGGAGAGGGTTAGGACACACACCCATGGAGAAGGAGCAGGAGGAGGAAGGTTAGGACAAACGCACACACACACACACACACACACACACACAGGGCAGAGAGCCACTAGCTCCTTAAACAGTCTGCTGACACTCTGCCTTCTCTCTCACCTGGCCAGGTGGAGGTTCTCCTTAAACAGCCTGCTTCCACTCTGCCTTCTCTCTCACCTGGCCAGGTGGAGGTTCTCCTTAAACAGTCTGCTTCCACTCTGCCTTCTCTCTCACCTGGCCAGGTGGAGGTTCTCCTCCCAAAGGGTTTGTCAGTTCCTACACCCTGGTTGGTGGTGTCATTTCACAGCTTCTGCTGTGGCTGGGGATATTTATTTACCGTTTTATCTGTTTTCTCAGACAGGTTCCGTGGAGTCACTGATGCACACACACACACCTTCTACCTCAGCACCTCTACTCCTCACTCTGCCAGCTCCACAGGGACGCAGCACGGCAGTAGTGTTCCCAGGCAGAACGACGGTACCCCCTGTACCCCCCATAACCCCTGCTGGCCTCCAGAGGAGACCCCCTACAGCTACAGGAGTGTGAAGGAGGACTGCCCTTCTGACTCCAACACGCAACAGGTTCACTACGCGACCGGTGAGAAAGCACACACACACGCACACGCATGCGCACGCGCACACGTCCATGCCCACGTCCATGCCCACGCCCACGCCCACACACACACACACACACACACACACACACACACACACACACACACACCTGGTCACACCTGTTCCCCTTTACAGCCAGTGCTCTTGGTCCCGGCGGAGAGTCACGTGCAGGAGGTGAGCAGAGAGTCACAAAGCATGAACAGGAACAGGAAGAGGCTGTCTTTAAGGTAGGCAACCAATCAGAGTCTACACACATCAGACCAGGCAGCCAATCACAGCTCTCACATCCCGATGCAGCTGAATGGATACATACATGAAGAGATAGATGCATACAATTATAAATGAGAGATACATACATGGAGTAGTGAACACACAAATTATGAAAGAATATTATCCCCCTGTAGATGATTAGTGATCGTTGTGTGAGTGTGTGTGTGTGTGTGTGTGTGTGTGTGTGTGTGTAGTTGGTGGATCATCTTAACACCTCAGAGCTGTGGTTCAATGAAGATCAAAGAGGATTGAGGACACATCCAGTCTGGGAACACTGCTATGGTGAGGTCACTGAGGGGGGTGGGGCCTGGGAACACTGCTATGGTGAGGTCCCTGAGGGGGTGGGGCCGGGGAACACGGCTATGGTGAGGTCACTGAGGGGGTGGGGCCTGGGAACACTGCTATGGTGAGGTCACTGAGGGGGTGGGGCCTGGGAACACTGCTATGGTGAGGTCACTGAGGGGGTGGGGCCTGGGAACACTGCTATGGTGAGGTCACTGAGGGGGTGGGGCCTGGGAACACTGCTGGAGGAGGTCACTGAGGGGGTGGGGCCTGGGAACACTGCTATGGTGAGGTCACTGAGGCGGGTGGGGCCTGGGAACACTGCTATGGTGAGGTCACTGAGGGGGTGGGGCCTGGGAACACTGCTATGGTGAGGTCACTGAGGGGGTTGGGCCATGGGACCAATCCAAGGTTAAGTAACCGAGGGGGGTGGGGACTGGGAACACTGCTATGGTGAGGTCACTGAGGGGGTGGGGCCTGGGAACACTGCTATGGTGAGGTCACTGAGGGGGTTGGGGTCTGGGAACACTGCTATGGTGAGGTCACTGAGGGGTGGGGCCTGGGAACACTGCTGGATGAGGTCACTGAGGGGGTGGGGCCTGGGAACACTGCTATGGTGAGGACACTGAGGGGGTGGGGCCTGGGAACACTGCTATGGTGAGGAAACTGAGGGGGTGGGGCCTGGGAACACTGCTATGGTGAGGTCACTGAGGGGTGGGGCCTGGGAACACTGCTATGGTGAGGTCACTGAGGGGGTGGGGCCTGGGAACACTGCTGGATGAGGTCACTGAGGGGGTGGGGCCTGGGAACACTGCTGGATGAGGTCACAGTGTGAGGGTGGGGCCTGGGAGACAAATCGGGGCCGTGCTTAAGAGCTACTATGAGGTCACTAGAGGGCAGGGGTCAAGACTAGGGTGAGGTGATCGGTGGATGGGACCTGAAGCCGCTGATGCCACAGCATGGCTGAATCGGAAACTGGTCCTTCCTGGGCCAATTCAAACTTTAGGGAGGCCACTTTACTACATAACAATAACTGGGCACTCGGTCAGAAGACGAGTTGGGGAGTTTCGTTTTGGAATTAATTTGTTTCCCTTCTGGTTCTCAGGTGGAGACTCGGACTGCCTGACATTCCCCATGCAGGCAGACCACTACACACCCACCGCCCAGCAAACACTTCTCCTATTGGACAATGTCACAGCAACACCTGCTCCTATAGGACAATGAAGAGAACAGAGGCGAGAGGAGAACGTAGGGCAATATTGAGACAACATGGACTGTGTTAAAACTAAATAGCTATAGGTAACAAGTTGAGTGAATTGAGGTTTACAAAATGAACACAAACCCACCTGTTGAATTGAGCTTTACAAAATGGACACAAACCCACCTGTTGAATTGAGCTTTAACTCTCTAACCCTGATTTGACATTGCGTATGTTGCTGTTCTTCGATCTAGTCCAGGATTGACCATCACTTTCTTTTGGAATGTTTCAGGACTTAATATATGTTGACATGGGATTTTTCTAATGGGTAAATATATTTAATAAAATGGGTCAATCTTTGTGCAGTCGAAACGTCATAAAGACAACCTATTATAGTTCACTGTTCAACACTGTTATAGGCCATGCCTTTGAAGCTCACTACTTGGAAACATAAGACCATTTAAATGATTGTATGGTTTAATCACTAGAAAAATATTGAAAAACTAGATATGAACCCTTCACCTTTTACTAGACTTACATGAACTCCATAGCCCCACGTTTTATAGGCTTCCTTATGAAAATAAAGAGAACACATAAATGTTTGATGTAGCGTAGGATTGTCTATGTGCAGTGTCTAATCCAATCCCCTTAACCCTGGTCGTTTAGACAAAGAAACACGAGCATGTTACTGTAATAGCAGTTTACCTTGGAGGAAAAATCATGTCATGCAGGTCATTCAGTTATAGAGAACATGTGAGAAAGCAATGTCAAAATTCTGAAAAGTGGTCTTAATCAAAAACAGACGAAGCAAAAAACATGAAACATTGTCTCAAGGTGCATTAAACACTGTGCTAGCTGGCAGATGGCATTGCTCAAACAAACAAACCCGCCACATTGCATAAAGTCTTACATATTAGCTAGCCATATTTGGGCAGATAGTAGTTGAAGTGGAGGTGATTTTTATCCTTTAAATCGACCGCCATCAGATGTATATGTGTAATAGAAGAAGTTTCCTTCTTTCTAAATAAAAGAGAAGACAAAACTGTTCCATTCCACCACCTTTATTCAGCATCATCTCATATGATCTCGTTCAAATGAATGGGAGCATACAGACACAGTATAACCATGAGATTGCAAAGCAATCGAGCTGATGAGCTGTCGAGGCGAGGAACACCCCAGCAGTAGAGCGTAACAGACGGGCAAGTCCTCTAAACACCGTGACGAAGGCGTCCAAGATGGCCGTCAAACGTACAGCTGACCGCCAGGAAGAAACATGGCTGCCGGCTTTACAGCCAAGTGCCATTAAGAAACATGGCTGCCAAGTGTAAAGTGACTTCCAGTAAGAGACATGGCCGCCAACTGCACCGTCGACCGCCACAAAGAAACATGGCTGCCCGTCAGCAGAGCAGCAACCAGTCACATCAGTCCAGAGGGGTAGAGTGTGTTAATCAAAGGCATCGCTGAAGGTGCGTTTCTGCCCTTGCCAGCTGCTGCCGCCACGGCCGCCACTCCTGAAGCCGTTTCCACGGCCACCGCCGAAGCCCCGCCCACCGCCAAAGCCCCGCCCACCGCCGCCGCGGAACGAACGACCACCAAAGCTCCGGTCGCCTCCGCCCCCGCTCTTCTCCTCCAGCTCCGGCAGCTCCGTGGCGACCGCCAGTTGCCAACGACGACCATCCTGCCATGAATCCTGGAGGAAACAACAGTGCTGGGTTAACACGGCAACCACAGCATGGCATGATCAAAACAGAAGACCAAGGCCTTCACAGGCTTTAACCTGCGCATTTTTTGCCGACACGCCTTTTTCACACCATTTGTCTTCTTTTATGTCTAAACTGAACTTTGGAAGAATAACTTTGAGGCGGTTATTGTTACATATGTTTTTACAGAGCAGAGCAGAAAGCTTTGCTTGGCTTCTGTGGAGGAACATGAGACGGCGTTGTAATCGCCATGATAACATGACTCAGCGCAGCGCTAGGAAACATGACACGGCGTTCTCCTCCTACAGCTCTGAGAAACATGGCCGTGTTGTAAACTAAGAAGGAAGCGTTAAGGCTGGACACACTTCACTGAAGCTCTCACTCTCTGTGTGTGTGTGTGTGTGTGTGTGTGTGTGTGTGTGTGTGTGTGTGTGTGAGTGTTCGCTAACACAGCACAACACGTCTCCACTGCCTGGCCTGTCTGAACTGGCTCAAAGGAGGACAGAACAGAACACACCCTGAAAAGTCCCCCCCCCCCCATCAGGTGGTCCTACCGGGGACTTCGGCCGGTCAATTACGAGTCCAACTAGCAGACTGCGTCTTTAGTCTCTGAGCTTTGACATACCTTTGCCCTGCCTGTTGTGCTGGGAGTCAGTGAACCACGCACGCACGCACGCACAAACGCACACACACACACACACAGATTCTCTGTGTATCTCTCTCTGGCCTGTTGCTGTGGTAACAGAGAGAGGCTGGGGGTGTCTGTGATACACCAGGCCTGTTGCTGTGGCTCACCTTGATTCCCTGGACTTTGTCAGACGGGACGTCAAACAAAACTCCCTGAAAAGAACAAGACACAGCAGTCAGTCTCTACTTCTCCCAGTGTTAAACAAACATTCAATCAGTCTCTACTTCTGTGTTAAACAGTCGGTCAGTAAGTCAGTCTCTATTTCTGTGTTAAACACTCAGTCAGTCTCTACTTCTCTGTGTTAAAACAGTCAGTCAGTTTCTCCTCCGTGTTAAACAGTCAGTCTCTACTTCTGTGTTAAACAGTCAGTCAGTCTTGACTTCTGTGTTAAACACTCACTCAGTCAGTCTCTACTTCTCTGTGTTAAACAAACAGACAGTCAGTCAGTCACTCCTCCCTGTGTTAGACAGTCAGTCAGTCACTCCTCCCTGTGTTAAACAGTCAGTCAGTCTCTACTTCTCTGTGTTGAACAAACAGACAGTCAGTCAGTCACTCCTCCCTGTGTTAAACAGTCAGTCAGTCTCTACTTCTCTGTGTTGAACAGTCAGTCTCTACTTCTCTGTGTTAGACAGACAGTCAGTCAGTCAGTACTTCTCTGTGATAAACAGTCAGTCAGTCTCTAATTCTCTGTGTGTCACTCACTCACTCACTCACTCACTCACTCACTCACTCACTCACTCACTCAAAAAGACAGACAGTATGTATCCGTGTGTGTGTGTATGTATGTATGGGTGTCTGTGTGTGTCCACACCGTTTTTCCCTTGAGGAAGTTCATCCTCTGTATGTGACAGTGTATGTGTCTGTGCGGTCTATGTGTGTGTGTCCGTACCGTTTTTCCCTTGAGGAAGTTCATCCTCTGTATGTGACAGTGTATGTGTCTGTGCGGTCTATGTGTGTGTGTCCGTACCGTTTTTCCCTTGAGGAAGTTCATCCTCTGTATGTGACAGTGTATGTGTCTGTGCGGTCTATGTGTGTGTGTCCGTACCGTTTTTCCCTTGAGGAAGTTCATCCTCTGTATGTGACAGTGTATGTGTCTGTGCGGTCTATGTGTGTGTGTCCGTTCCGTTTTTCCCTTGAGGAAGTTCATCCTCTGTATGTGACAGTGTATGTGTCTGTGCGGTCTATGTGTGTGTGTCCGTACCGTTTTCCCTTGAGGAAGTTCATCCTCTGTATGTGACAGTGTATGTGTCTGTGCGGTCTATGTGTGTGTGTCCGTACCGTTTTTCCCTTGAGGAAGTTCATCCTCTGCACTTGGTTGTCGATGTCCTCCCCCAGCTGCTCCTTCAGCCCCTTCCAGGCGTAGCTCATACTGTGCAGCTCCTGGGAGCAGGTCAGCTGCATGGTGGTGTAGCCCTGACACACACACACACACACACACACACACACACACACACACACACACACACACACACACACACACACACACACACACACACACACACACACACACACACACACACACACACACACACACACATTAGAGCTGCCTAAAATACATTATACTGGTTAAGGCTAGGCGTGTTCGGGTTAGATGTTAGAGGTCACTGTTCGCAGCGTCAGAGTTGAGCAGGGACCTCTGTTCCAGAGTAGTTAGGGTTAAGGTCAGGGGGTTTGGGTTAGAGGTCAGGGGTCAGTACTCACAGCGTCAGAGTTGAGCAGTGACCTCTGTTCCAGAGTGGTTAGGGTCAGGGGGTTTGGGTTAGAGGTCAGGGGTCAGTACTCACAGCGTCAGAGTTGAGCAGTGACCTCTGTTCAAGAGCGGTGGCTCCAGAGATGTGGGCTAGGGCTGCTGCCAGCGCCTCCACCGCTCCTCTCTTTGCTATCAGCTCCTCTGCCGACGCACGAAAATACTCGATGGCTGTCGCCGGAACTGTGTCCAGGAACCTAGTCACAACAACCGTTATATGAACAACAACCTCATCAACAACAGGTATATAAACAACCATATCAACCACAGTTAAATAAACAACAACCATACCAACAAAGTTATATAAACAACAACCATATCAATGACAGTTATATGAAGAACAACCATGTCAACGACAGTTATATAAACAAATACCATATCAACAACAGAGATAGGGGTTGCCATGGTTACTGACCTGACAGCGTCTTTGCTGGAAGACTTAATGATGTCATTGGAAGTGGGCACGCCCACCCGTTTAAACGTGATACCCTGGAAATTACAACAACGAAGTTATTATCACGTTACTTATAACTAATGGGCCCAACAAAGGCTAACCCAGAGTTAGTCCATAACCAATAGCTAACTGGCCAAACAACAAATAATAGTTAATTTATTACCTATTGCTAACTGTCCTAACAAAGATTAAGAAAGAATTAGTCCATTACTATTGCTAAAAGGTCAAACAAAAAAATAATACAGAGTTAATTTATTACCTAATGCTAACTGGCCAAACAAAGGCTAGCACAGAGTTATTCACCAATGCAAAGCTAAGTGACCAAACAAAGAGTAACTCCGAGTTAGTCACTAATGTAAAGCTAACAGCCAAACAAAGATTAACTCCGAGTTAGTCACCAATGTAAAGCTAACAGCCAAACAAAGATTAACTCCAAGTTAGTCACCAATGTAAAGCTAACAGCCAAACAAAGATTAACTTCGAGTTAGTCACCAATGTAAAGCTAACAGCCAAACAAAGATTAACTTCGAGTTAGTCACCAATGTAAAGCTAACAGCCAAACAAAGATTAACTTCGAGTTAGTCACCAATGTAAAGCCAACAGCCAAACAAAGATTAACTTCGAGTTAGTCACCAATGTAAAGCTAACAGCCAAACAAAGATTAACTTCGAGTTAGTCACCAATGTAAAGCCAACAGCCAAACAAAGGTTAACACAGAATTAGTCCACATCATGAACAGGCTGTATAGGCTTAACTCTAGGGTCAAGGGTGAGAGGTTAACAGCTTTCTGGAGGTCAGGGTTCACTCACAGCCTTGTGTTCAACGTAGCGGAGCTGCTCCTCCTCCTTCCTCTGGTAGAAACAGATACACACTCCTGTTCTGCCGGCACGGCCTGTGCGACAGGAAACGGTGGAAATGGTGACTCCGTCCCCTGCACAGAACGGGGCACAGGCCAAAGTCTATGTGTCACATGATTTCTGAGGAAGTCTGGACCACCAAATGCCGTGTGTGACCTTGCATACCCTTGAAGGTGGCGGTGGGAGGAGTCCCTGGATACTGAATGCTGTGTGTGTGTGTGTTGTCTGCATGTAATACCTGGGGAGCCTGGAGTCCTCAGGTCACTCCTGGATGTCTGTCCTCATGTGGGTGGTGGCCTCTGACACCTCTGGCAACCGCTGGAGGCCCTTGGAGGTCCACCTGCTGCTGGGGATGTGGCTGGAGACATTTCTGACTCCTGCCGGAGACAAACAGCGGTGCATTCATTTGGAGCAGACTCAGATGTCACTACCACTGAGCTGGAGTCCTACTCTCTATGTGATGAAGCGGATGAATGAGCTCAGTGTGTCAGATGAGTGGACAGATGTGGGCAGCCAGAAAAAGCGTAATCAGTAAGCACAACACTGACCACATTGTCCTCAACGCACAAACACACCGAAACCTTCATGCAACTGTTAGGACAAGTACCTGTGTTCTGGACTTTGAGTCTATCCTCTGTGTGTGTGTGTGTATGTGTGTGTCTGTCCTCTATGTATTTGTGTGTGTGTGTGTGTGTTTTAAGACAAAGACGTGGGAACCAGCAATGTTCTGACAAGGCATCACACACTCCCTCTGACTGTTCTGATTGCCGCTGCCTTTCATTAAACCATTGAGGTCTAAGATTAGTATCTTACACTAAAACCTTTTCTCTCCTTTTTAAATCTGTCTTTTTCTATTATAGCGTCTTTTTTATTGATTCTTTACTCTTACATTTTATCTAAATTCCTTTTTATTTTGCCATATGCTGCCTTCCCATCTTCTCTTAAAGCATTTTCTGTTTTATGTGGAGCATTTTGAATTGCCTTGTTGTTGAAATGTGTTTTATGAAAAGCAATTTATGTATGTGATCTGTTTTATGTAAAAGCACTTTGAATTGCATAGTTGTTGAAATGTGCCATAGAAATAAACGTGCTGAGCCTTGGCTTGCAGCACTTCGAGCGTTTGTATATACGAATATAATTCGTTCGAGCGTTTGTCTCCTGTTTGCTTATCATTACGGGGAGAAAAACAACTCCGGGTTATATCCGGGATATAATACGAATAAAAAGATAAAGCTGTTTCGTTCATTCAGAATTCTGATACAGTTCAACACAGTTATTACTCTGTGACTCAGCAATCCACTTTGATCAGCACTACCTCTCTGGTGAGTGTGCGTGTGTGTGTGTGTACCTGTTTGATGGAGGCATTTGTAGTTTTATAGTTACTGTTTCCTGACTATTGGTGTGTATGAGAGAGAGCATGTGTATTTGT
>JAPMUY010001300.1:0-57500 GCA_026901105.3 Galaxias olidus
CTATCAGCACGTAACATTGTTTTGTTTCGACTATGATTAGTAGATTCTCTTTTCCCTCTCTATTCACATATTCATATATTCTTGGTTATTTCCATTAGAGGTGTTTCCTCTGCGTCAAATTACCAACAGAGCCCGGGGCAAAAATAGAAGAAATGAATCTCCCTGTAATGAAGATCAACAAAGTCTTACTTCAACTATTTCTTTGACACCGATGCAAAGGAAAACCACACTACCTAGCCAAGAACTGACAGCTTTGCTAGTTGGAGGGAGGATGATTTTCTTTTCTCGCCTCCTGCTGTTCGTATTAATTAGAGTTTGCTAATGAAGATTTCATTAAAATATTTTTAATCATCACTGACTTGATCACCCTGGTGGAAGTAGTCTCAGGTACATGTACTCCTTATTTGCTTTTTCCACAAGTTAATACCTGTTATTCATTCTAATTGAGTGGGTGTAACTGTGTATGATAGTGTTAGGCAAAAGCAGCATCAATGTGTTCTATTGGTGTGTGTGTGAACGACATGTACAATGAATTAATAAACAACGTCGGTGTTCTTTCTAAGTGGTACCTCTGCCTGTAGGTTGGTGAGCAATGCATGTGTGTGCTTACCTCCGGGCGTTCCCTTGCCTGCTGGCGTGTGCACTGGCAGGTGTGTGGGATCCCTCAAAGGTTTTCCATGCCTTATCCGTGGCACGTGGTCCTCTCTCTCCAGGCCAGCCACAAATGTGTTGTTCTTAGCTGACAGTGTTATCCGGCGACGAGAAGCACTTACGGCAGCAGCCGCGACTTGTGTTGTGCAAATCTCCCTCTGGGGAAAGGTGACACCTTGTTATCGGACATAATAGACATGTATGCCTACACAGGCTTTAAAATCTCTTCATCCACACACACACACACAACAAGGAGGTTTGTAGCTGGATGACATACTGCTAGCTAGGGATCACAGTGTGGGGACGGAGGAAATGGAAAGAACAGGTTCAAACCTGCTCCGTCTGTCTAGCACGCATGTAGCCTTCCTATCCAAACCTAAAGGGGGCCAGAGGTTCTCTCCGTTCTTCTCTGTTGCCTGTTTTGCTTTTTTTATCCTGTCTCCCGTCATGACCCCTTTCTTTCTCGTCATGTTTTTATTCCTGCTCTCTCTTTGTCTTTCATGCGGCCCAAAAAGGACTCTCCTCCTCCTCTCTCCATGACTTTCTTTCCATCTTGCTCGCCCTCCGTCTTGCCCCCTGACCCGCACATATCCAGTTCACGAGACAGGACTGAGATCTGCAAAATAACTATTTTAGCCTTGACAACACAAACAAAAGCCCCACACGATTGTGAAGTGAACGCGAGCGAACGATTTCATAAGGCACCGTCGATCCTCGCCTTGGTGTTAGGCACGCAGTCGGGCGTCGGACGACGTCAGAGCCTTTCCAATCTATCTGGGAGCCGCGGGGTCGCTTGGCTGTGGCTCTGTGGCCCTTTCAGACAAATGTGCCCGTGCGAAGCTTTCATCTGGTCATGCATGCCTCCATGTACACATCCATCTGTCCCCACTACTTGGGAGCAATGGATGGCAATCACATCACCACATCCCAGGAGCTATTCCTTCAGACTGTGAAAGGAACGCTCTCTTTGAACCATGCAAACTAGGAGTTTAGAGCAGTTTGAAAGCGGGATTAGGATTCGACTACAGATACATGGTTCATATTATTGGAACAGATTAAAATGCTGCTTTTTTTTATCTTACCTCACAAAACGAAGGTATGATATTAATCAATTTCCATAAAAAAAAGTAAATCCTTGTCACTGATAAAGTTGCATGAAAAGGAATCAAATGTCTTGTAGAATTCATGTATAAGTATCAAACACGTCTCAATTCTGTGATTGACACCTTGCTTACATCCAATTGGTTATGAAAGGATAAAGCCATAAAGCCCAGAGAGGTGGGAAATAGGGTTGGCAGGAGTGGAGTCCCTAGCAGAGCTTTCTCGGATTAATAGCAACATTTATCGTACCTCCATAACATCTTTGTTTTATCGGCTGTCATATAGACATGTTTACAGCACAAAAAAGCAAAAATATTTCCCAAATCCTTCTTCTTCCCACACATTTTGTTTTTCTACCTCGCAGTATCAAATACCATTTTTCAGAAGCTAGCTCACATTAAGCATTCACTGTCCACACTCTCTCCCTTGGGCAGCTTGTGCAGCTACCTAGCAAGATAACAAGCTAATGAAGTATTGCTCATCTGCTTGTCGGATTTCTGTATTGATATTCTGTATAGATTTCTGAAATAATGCAAACCTCAAGAACACAAAAGAAACCATTAAGTATATGTTGATTCTAATTGAATTATGTATTAAAACGGTGGTTCTCAACCTTTTTTGGGCCCCCTTTCCGTAATCCAGGTCCTATACCACCCTCATCATATGAAATGAATGCTAATTGACCTCCCTAAATATTACTGTTGATTAATTGACGATGTGGTGATAATGCATCTTTTTTCTTGAAGATTCTTAAAGGATTGCAATTTATATTACTCCATCCTATCTTAATTTAGGAGCTTCTTAAGTTCTTCAAATGCAACATTCAAAATAAATTGATATGAAAATGTCATGTCTGTTTTCTCAGTAGGGAGGTAAGGCCTATGCAAAGCTGACACAAACTCCTTAACCTTTGTTGGCATGCAGATACAGTATGTTAAAGCTCCCTAGCTGCAAATAATAAATTCCCCTGGTTGACTGGACAAGCAGGCACAGGTGGGGGCGCAAGTTATTTCTTCCAATCTGAGAGCTCCACGCAAACGATACTGTGCACTAAGTGACTGTATGACTGTACCGGAAGGCCCCATCAAATGGATATCATAATAAACTTTGTAACATCACTTAGGTTTGACGCCGCATTCCTGCTCCTCTTTAGAAATAGAAAATCTTGGCCCAGCGTTTCTTTGTGAAAGTTGAGATGTTCTTGATGAATGTTTCCTCGCGGTCCCCACGCCCCACTTCACCCTGCAGGATGTTGATTGCCTCGGCTACCGGGCCCACGGCGGCAGCCACGCTGCCAGGAAGACAATCTCCGAGCCCACCACACAACATATCAACGAGACAATCTCTCCAAATTGCCAACCGTTTAACAAATTAATTGTTGCCCTATACTATTATTTTCAATTCTACCAAGGGAGGTCTTAAATCAGGTGTCAACTGCTAGCAGACATAAACATAGCTTTTGTGAGTAAGTAATAAAAGATAATAGTAGGCTTGCTTACATTGGAACCTTGAAAGCAGTGCCGGTACAGTCTTGACGCACCCCTCTCCGACTCTCCGACTTCATGGAATGTGTTCAAAGGCGACAGGCCACAAGAGGACGGGACTAAACCGCATTCAGTCTCATCACAATCTGCGATGCTTTGGCTGCTCTCACAAACACAGAGGCCATACTTTGCCATTGATCACCGCACAGCTCATTGATGCTGTATGAACTATAATGTTTACGCAGCGTGGGGAGAACTATGAGGGACGTGCGGTTTTCTTCAAAGTCTAAGGAGTCACGAAGTAAATAAGCGGTGTGAAATAATCACAGCATAAGGGTGAGCGCGAGCAGCTACCAAAAGGGAAATGAGTTGTACAGCATTAAGCCCTAAGCTCCTTAAGCTATATGTTGCTGATAAAATAAACATGTTAGCCGGGTGGGGCCCCAGCAGTCCAGAGGGGTCAACAGCCCAAATGCACGCCCTATTAAACTACAAAGGCAGAGAAGAGAAAAGAAATAAAAGATGAGAGTGAAAAGAATCGTCTGACGTGAAACCGTCTTGGCAGGCCGGGAAGAGGAGAGAAACAGACAAGGGTCTAAAAAGAGAAACGAAAGGATTCATTTAATAGAGAGACAAAGTGAACGAGAGGCAGAGGAGAGGGAAAAAAAGTGATTGTGTGGAAAACGGAGGAAAATGGAACGGGATCAAGTTTTGATTGGGTTTGGTTATGGGCACTTAAAGCCCCTGTTGGCCCTATTGTTTTCCCAAACCACACTGTAATCCTCACAGCAACGGAGACAATCGTCCAAAGAGAGGAGAGGCAGAAGGGAGAGACGCAGCGACGGAGCATCCTAAATAGATTCAAAGCAAGTTGGCCGACGTCCCACCCAACACACACCAGTTACAAAGTGTCCAGTTGCTGTCACTCTACCACCATCTCTCTCTCTCTCTCTCTTTGTATCTCTGCTCTGTCATTGTCTCTCTCCCTTTGTCTCCTCTTTGTTTGATGTGTGTCAGATCTTTTGGTTTCATTTCAAAGAACCTACGGAACCCATCGCATACTTTCCCTGTCTGCCAACTACAAAGGCCGCTTAGACAATTTCCGTCTCCTGCTTTAGAAAAACGTTTCTCTCTCTCTCTCTCTCTCTCTCTCTCTCTCTCTCTCCCATCTTTCTCCCCCTCCTCTTTAAGCTGCTAATCAGAGTGACTTAAAGCTATAGCCCAGCTAGAAGTAATTAAGTTGTCAAAACAAGAGTCTTTTATTCTCTCGCTCCCTCCCTCATCCCATTGTGAAACACTCATTTTTTAGTCTCCTGCAGAGTTATTAGCATAATTCCTATTACCAATCATTAGCTCGGGGTCTGTATATTGTTCCTCTGTGTGTGCGTGAGTGTGTGTGTGTGTGTGTGTGTGTGTGTTTTACGAGGGTTGTGTGGAGGGGGTTAGTGATTGTTTTATGACTACGACATTTATGCTTAATGCATATACCATGCCTGGGATTTTTCAGAAACAATTAAACACCAAACCCCTGAGACCCTGGAGCGCACACGCATCCCACAGCCGGGCACACGCGGGACTCATGGCCAGGAGAGATCCGAGAGTTGCGATGAGGCCAGGAGACGAGGAAAGGAGGAAGGGGAAGGAAGTCACAAGGAGAGGAGGAGCAGTGAAGTTGGAAAGCGGAGAAATTGAAGTATTAGCGGTAATCCGGTTAGCGACGGCCGGGTGTAATCGCACTCATTAATAGCACACTCCCTCTCTAATCTAGCCACTATCAAAGAGGGACATTTTCCATGGAGCCGGTCTGAAGAAGTCGGAAATGATGAGAATTTTCGACGCCTCATTTTTGCAAAACTTCAAACTTTAAACCGAGTGAGGGTGACAAACAACTGAGAAACTCATTTGTTTTCAGGGGGAATTAACAACATCGGAATGCGCAATCCATTTGAATTAATTGGGTAAACAAGCCACGGAGATAATATTTAGAAACATCGAGTCTGAAAATGGTTTTGAGAGAGTAAGATTGGACTGGATAACACATTATAGGCAGGAAAATATATTTAGATCTTAGTTTATTCATATGATTTATTGTTAAAAATAAACTTTTATTTTTTACGTTTTATATCATTTAGGATACTATTTATGAATTTACTTCTTTGTTATTATAGGCTTTGAAGTCCTAGTAGTCTACTTTAATCAAAGCTTTCAGTGGAAAGATTGAATAGTCTGTTATTGACGGGACAAGGGTGTTCCTACAACAACCCCAAACCTGTGAACTGTCCCCCACCCTGATGCAGTGCATTCACATTGCAGGGTTTAGCAGATTGCAGAATGAGTGGCTGCCATTCAAAACGAAGCTCATAACAAATTCCTCTATTCCTTCTGTAGCTCAGGGGTCTTTTTGTTGTTTCTTTCCAGGGATGGTTCCTCTCGCTCCATTCTCCTCTCTCTCGCCTTTGTTTCCTTCCTTCCCTGCCTCTCCACGTCCTCCCTCCATCAGAGTCTCTGCTGTATTGATATAACCACGCAGCCATCATTCCCAGGGTGATGCATGCTCTCGTCCCTTAATGTAACACCCCGAGATTCATGTCTCTCCCGTTCCATGATACACACACACACACACACACACACACAAAAGCTCAAACCAAGCTCGGTTAGAACTCCCACCAGCCCACACACAGACATGGTGAAACACCAATTGAGCTTGTCAGTAACCAAGTGTTCCAGATGCAGGCAGAACAAGCTGGGCCACCTTGTCCTCTGCGGGCATTAGGAAATCCAATATGGATGTATTAGATGAACGCCTGCAGGAGTGAGGGAAAGGAGCGCGGGGTGGAGGGGGGAGGCTAGAGGGGTAGCGGGGGAGGGGGGGGGGGCAGCTACAGGACGGCTTGTTGATTATTCCACTGTTTAACATTAGGGAAATGGCAGGCTGAAAATGCTGCTCATATTGGCCTGTCAATTGCCTTGTTAGGCACAGCCCGAGAGAGAGGGAGGCAGGGAGAGGCGAGGGCCGCGGCCCCGTGGAAAAACCAGCTAAGGGAAAGTGACTGCTCGTGTATGGTTTTTTTTTTTATTTCATTTCCATTTGTTTTCAGCATTTCATTGTTAGCTTGAACAGGCAAGCGAAATGTCTTCTACTTTCCCACAAGCAAACAAGACAAACAAAATGAAATGCGTACGTACAGTGCACGCATGACGTAGCGTGCATACACCTGCCAGCACATAACCACAGGCCGATACAGACTCTCACAGACACATACGCTCTGCCTCAGCCACCCGCTATCAATCTCTGGCCAAGCTCCGCGCTCACTTCTCTCCGGCTCCTTCCCTCATGACGCACCACTGTGTGGGAATGTCGAACTGAACGCCGGAAGGATTCCACGTACGAGCTAACCGGGGAGGGGGGGGCGGGGGCAAAGGTCGGAGGGCGTTGAGGTCACGGAATATCTACGGAGGCCGGTCTACATGGAGGACTAGCATCGGCTGACAGCACAACAACAGGTTCTAGCTTTGAAATAGATATGTCGTGGTCATTAGGAAGAGAGGTAGTCGTGCAGATATACCGAACGAGACGAGTATGAAATAAACCGGGCAACACGATGGAATCACACACATGTTGTCACCCCCTATGGAAACTCTCTGTCGTGAATAACACGTGATGTAATCTAACCTTTTCCACATTGTTCCACTGATGACTACTCCCAGTCTTTCTCGTCTGACCTTTCTCTAAACATCTTGTAATGGCCCCTTAGGGTTAAACCCACTCATAAAGGATCCTGCCCTGGAGGCCGCTCCAAACATGACAAACAGGGATTATCTGCCCCGGGGGGGATCGCCAAGACAAACCCAGATTAGTAACGACCCCCAGAGGATGCTGTCACTGTCTAACGCGGGATATTAATATCCCTGTTGGTGGTCACGACGACAGACAAAAAGCAATTACGCCTATGGTTATCATTTGGATCATGCTCCTAACCCCGACGGAGCCGTGATCACCGTGTTTGCAGAGTTTTTGGTACTTCTCATTGTGCCTCTCCATTTCCCACGTCCCACCCTCTGTTCCATTGGTCCTGGTCAGTCGGACCTTCCAGTTTGTGCAGTTGCTCCAGAATATACTTGTCCTCAGTTCACACATGCGCGCGCGCACACACACACACACACACACACACACACACACACACACACACACACACACAGCACAAATTCAAACCCATCCAAACACACACACACAGCCAAAAGGTAAACAATGGGCTGATTATGGATTTAGTTCAGTGTCACTGTGGCACCTGCGGCCCTCCTCTGCCGCCTCTTCTGATCGGACAGCTGTGCTAACAGAGACCGGTCTGTACAACGATTACCAGCCACACACACACACACACACACACACAGAGAGAGAAAGAGAGAGAGAGAGAGAGAGAGAGAGAGAGAGAGAGAGAGAGAGAGAGCCAAGCCAAGCCAAGCCAAGACAAATCACCTGTGTTTGTCTGGCAGGAATATCTCCAACAGTGATGTGCATAACACTCCGTATCTGTGTCTAGCCAGAATGCTAAGTTACAGAGCGATGGCAGCGGATTGGACGGCGCTTAGCAGCGGTGCCCGTGGCTTTCTCAACCCGTCCTTGACGTGAAGCCTGGTCAGCGGACACACCGTCTGAATGTGCGACACGCTAATAACTGTGTACATTGGACTAATAACTTTCTATCTCTTTAGCATTTTGTGGGTTGGTTCTGGGGATGAATGCAGCAGGGAATGAAGCATCTGTGTATTTGTATATGTTAATTCCACCGTACAAGGTCGTACAAGACAGTATGAGAGAATAAAAGCCTGAAGTAGCCAACATGCACTGCTGCTCTATGCGCGTCATGACGCTGAAGAAAAGGTAGCAAAATCACTTAGCCATGGTATTTCAGCACGCGTTCGACAAATACTCCATTCTAACGTTCTTTTTCTCTGATGTGACAGGACACACGTTGGCAACTGCATATTGACCGTCTGGGAATTTTGAATGCCCGTCATATTGCGGAGCCATTCTCATGGAGGACGCTGCTACTTTGGAGGGAGCTATTGGCTCGTTAATTTCCATTGATTAGACTATTACAGTCAGCACGGCTTGTTGCTCTGAGATTTTTAGGGGTAATTACCCTGACCCCCCCCCCCCCCCTCTCTCTCTGCTGTTCAATGACTTCTATACCCATAGCTATGGTGAATGTGTTTGAGCAGCCCAATTTATCACTTTCATTAACAGCCCCACGCCCTTTTGTCAATATCTCATTTGGTGTTTTTGCTGATTCGCTTGTTGCTTTGTCGTGTCAACATGCAACGTAAAGGAAACTGTCTCGTGTTGCATTAAATGACAATGGCAAGGTATTACAGTAGCGCTTTTGGCATTCTTCTAAAATACATTAGTGGAATTTTTTCCTAGTTTGGGAATTCAACTTTTGGTTTTCCCCTCAAATTGCATTTTCTAGAAATTGTAAGCGGTGGTACTGATGTAACCCTTTTGAGAACAATTAATCTCCACCTATATTGACCCAGAGTCAAAGGAACATGTGTTCCACTAGAGATGGATCCCAGTGGACTATTAAGTCTTATTTGCAATCTTCTCTTGGAATGCCAAGGTCGCTGACGTGCAGATAAAGCAGTATGCTCCCTGGCCTTAGCTCGGGTTTTCAACCAATTGACTGTGCGATATCAAAATGGACCTGAGCTGTGGACTAATTGTTCGGCTCAACGCATTTCTCTCACCTACGCGATCAAGAGGTAGCACGACATGGTGGTTGAATGAAGTGTTACCGAATATGCTCAAAGTATTTCCTCAGGAAACGAGGAGTAAACGTGGACTGGAGCACTCAGCACTCCAGACATAGGTCAGACATAGGTCACAAGGGCACTTTGCTCAAAGCTAATATCCTGAGTCACAGTGCCTTCCCCATGCCCAGGCCAAACCAGGGACGTGCACGCCTCCACCCCAGTCGCTGCGTTTAAAGGAAAGACACGAGAGGGACGTGAAGGGAGGGGAAACAGAGGGAGAGGAGTACGGAGAAGAACAACAGACAGGCCCGTTTAAAAGGGGAGGAGAGGAAAAGGCAAAGCCGTCCAGACTCAAAGGAGAAGAGTCTTACCACGGAGGGTAGTCGCGACGAAGAAAAAACAAACCGTTTGTTTCGGAGAAGGGGTGAAGGGAAGAGGCACCTGGGAAGGGTAGACGTGAAAGAGAGAGATGAAATGAAGGACGGGTGGGGGGCGGAAAAAGAAGAAGAAAAGTAGAAGTTTTGAAGGTGCTTTGCTTTGAGAGCGGACATTGTCGGCGGAGACGAGGGCTGTAGTCAAACCGCAGTAGACATAAATCGACATGTAAGACGCACTCTTCTCCCTCCCCCTCTCTCACTTTGTCTCTCAGACGCACACAAAGGAAATAAATCAACACAGGATGACTCCGGCAGCAACCCCCTGCAGTTCAAGACGAGTTCCCGGATGAATGATTTAAGACTCGCCAAAACTTCTCTTTTAGCGCGTCGATAAAAACCACTTTCAAACACCCCCCCCCCCCCCCCCCGCTCGCCGTGGAAACTGACCATTGTCCAACTCCATTTAAGATCATAAAAGTGTGTCTCACTTTTATAAAAGTGTGTCTCACTTTTATGCCTCTTTTAGTCGCTTTGTGGTTTTGTTGGTCTGTTCACTCCCTCCTCCACCCGGTCCTTTCCTCATATCACAATCCCTCCTTTCCTCATATCACAATCCCTCCTTCCCTCATATCACAATCCCTCCTTTCCTCATATCACAATCCCTCCTTTCCTCATATCACAATCCCTCCCCTAACCGAGTCAAGTCTTTCAAATCAGTCAAGTCTTTCAAAATGACTTCCGGTAGTCGCTTGACGCTCAGAGAGCGTGCGCTGAAAGACAATGTTTGTTAACGGGTGTTTGATCCAAGACTCTCTTTCTCTCCACATCTCTCTCTCTCTCTCTCACACACACACACACACACACACACACACACACACACACATACGCTTCCAAACACACACGCACGCAGACCCCCACATGGCTGCCCAGTGGCCATAGGCCAGGCTCTTTCTCTCAGACAGTGTGGCTGGGGACACAGAGTACTCTGGGGTTGTCTCAGTCTGGGAAGCTCTCCAACGGTATGAAGCTATTAATTAAAGTGGATCACGCTCTTGGCCCCACTCCCCCTCCTCTCTCTCTCTTCCACAAACGCACACTCAATTCACATTGTGGCTCCCAAATGCATGTCCGTGAAGGCTTTCTAACAACACACACACACACACACACACACACACACGTGTACACCACCAGGCCCCCCTGTGCTGTGGCCAGTTCCGATTTTATGACAAACTATTAAACGCAAGAGATGAGAAGAGTGCTCTCATCTTGATTCATAAATATTCCTCTCTCATCTCCTGTGCTTTAGTCGGTCTTTTCATCCCTCACTCCTTAGCCACTTTCCTCTTACCTAAATCTGGTGAGAGAAAGAGAGGATGAGAGGAGAAATTGAAAGGAGCAGAGATTTGAGTGAGCCCAACCAAGGAATTACATCACCTTGTCTAATTAATTGATTGGATTAACGAGCTTTGCTTCTTCTTCCTTCTTCTTTTTCCTCTTCTTCTTTTTCCTCCTCTTCTTTTTCCTCTTCTTCTTTTTCCTCCTCTTCTTTTTCCTCCTCTTCTTTTTCCTCTTCTTCTTTTTCCTCTTCTTCTTTTTCCTCCTCTTCTTTTTCCTCTTCTTCTTTTTCCTCCTCTTCTTTTTCCTCTTCTTCGTCCTCTCAACACAGGGGAGAGTACAATGGAAGGTAATACCTTTTTGAATACATCTGTTGACTTAACGGTTTCTCCGAGAACAAATGCCCCGGCGTCGTGATAGCAGGATGTGTTTATCACCGAGGGTATTCGCATGGATCGTGGACGGCGCCCATCGATTTGCAACTCAGCGGGGGATCAAGGGGAAAGAATATGAAAAAGCATAAACATAAGCACGACAGATGTGATTCAGATGTGTCCACGGAGCTTTTTTGTCGGGTACATATTCATGGGGAATGCGTCTGTTGTAGATACGCTGGAAGCGGCCCTGTTTGTTATCCCACAGGCTGACAGGCCTCCGGGTCTGCGTCTGTTCGCCTCTCCTTATCGTCCCTCGACCATCGCTGCCGAGGCAGGTGGGAAACTCGCTCCCTCTCTTTAAACTTCTGTCCCCTTTTCTTTTTTTTTCTCCCTCCAGACGGAATTGTCTGCGGCGGAAGCGGCCGCATCGTCTCTATCTGAGCGGGATCATCCGGAATGAGTTTTCTCACGGCCGGCGTTCCAGAGACATTTCCGCCGGCCTTACGGGAATAATCCATTGGCTGAAATATCAGATAACGAAAGGAACAATCAGTCATTGTGTGCCTGGCGTGCGTGTGTGTGACAGAGAGCAACACAGAGTGTGTAAGTGTGGGCGTGTAGGTATTAACTTGGAGTTTGGTGTGTAGTCACAATTGTTTGTGCCGGGTGGGGGTTTGTTTTGGGGTGAAAGCAAGTGTTGTTGTATGTGTGGGTGCTATTGTGTGTCGCTAAATTGATGCTATCAGTCTAATACTTATGTATCCCCCATCACACACGCACACACACAAACGCACGCACACACATACAAACACATGCACACGCATGCACACCAGAGATGGGACAGAAAATTGCAAAATGGTCACAAAATAGACGTACCGTGAAAAGCAAGCACACAAACTCACGCTTTGCTCGCACACACAATAGGACATGAAGGACCAACCCCGAGTGAGCACGACATGTTAGTGTGAACGTAACAGCCCTACATCTGCAAACACACAGGAACGTACAGTACGGGTACTTCGTCCTCACCCCGCTGGGACTGAGCTCTATAGTCTCTGGTCTGTGGTGACGTTATGTGCCAGCAGGGACTGGCAGACGATGCAGATTTGTATGCGGTATGGTGGCATGGGAGTCGTTGTTCCCAGTTTTGCCGGGGGGGGGGGGCGAAGACGGATGGAGCCGTGATGTCGGGGCGTTCCGCGTTCCGCTGGGTATGGATATGCACATACTACACGTCCTGCTCACGGATGAGGCATGGCCGCCCAAGCACACCTATGTGGGCGCTCAAAACACATTAAAACACACACAGTGCCATACACACACTCTCAATTGCACACATTTATGCGGTATGTTATACAAGCATCTTCATCATTTGAATGCAAGGCCTGACTCCGAACACAATCACGTATATGTGTGGAGCGTTAACTGTCTCCAGACTAACACAATGTTCTCCACCACAACCAGCATAATGAAGGGTTCTCCATCTCTCTAGGCCAGCGAGAGGAGAGGCGGCAGGAGAGCTGCGTGCCATCCGCGTATCCGTCCAACCTCCCTACCTCGGGCCCTGTTGTCTTGGCCAGAATAATGGGATCTCGAGAGTTACTTCGGCGCAAGGTTGTTTGAAAATTTCACATTTCCGCACGGAAAGTGCTCGACAAATTGCCAAAGCAGTCTGCACAATTTTCCACCCCAAAGGGTACATTATACAGGGTTATCGCTTAGCACAAATGACTGCATCTCCCACTGTTATACCCCCCTCTTTGTTTGTTTCCCTGCCTTGTCGTCTGATTTCAGAAGCTGATCATTTTCCACTCTCCTACAGATTCCACAGTTCTGCATTTTTCTTTCCCCCGCCTGCACTGTAAATATGCTGCTGACGTCAATCCACGCGTTGCACTTATCGTATCCCACAGGGTCTGTCCGCCTCCAACAAAGAAACTATCACGGGAACAGCAGGACTTCTGCTATGTGTAGTTCAGGCAAAGTCAAGGCTAATGTACAAGTAAGGGTAACATATATCGAAAGGGTGCTAATTGTGAATTTTGATGGAGGAAACATTTATATATTGTAGTGCGACACACACACACACACACACACACACACACGTGGGCACACACACAAACACAGGCATGTGTGTGTGGGTGTGTGTGAGAGAGACTGTGTGTGACCATGTGTATGTGTGGTTTAGATGCAGATGTGTTGTGCTGACAGTTGGACAGTTGTACAGGCACTGAAGCGAGGGGGGCTCTCTTAGATCAGGGCTGTCTGCATCTACATCTGTTACACAAACAGACACGCACCCTCACGTGGAGCTCAGTGTGGAACATCTCAACCGCTCCATTTCTTGACAATGCACACACACACACACCACACACACATTGGGAGACAGAAATATATCATCTACTTCTTCACTGTTCAACATCCATGATGATGACAAGCATTCTATCTTGCTGTCAACAACGTGAATGGTGACACATCACGCGTCGGAGTGTGCATAAGCGTGCAAGCGTGTGCATCATCAAAGATCTAATTGGTGATATGCTGTGCGCGTGTGTGTGTGTATATGTGTATGGCAGCAGGTGTGCGCGCGCGTGCATTGTCGAGGGCCTGATTGCGGATGTTACACCTCGCGCTCCAAACCCGAGTGGCGGCCCCTCTCCATGTCGAGTGTGTTATCGATCGTGACGTGGCGCGGTGTTATCAGCGTGTCTCCCACGCGGGGGGACGGGGGAGGGGGGTGATTTCCTCCGCACGAGTGCTTCACCTGCTCGTCACTGCCAAGCGTTGACAGGAGCCGCCGTGACGGAGAGCGTAGCTGCCTATTACTGCTTCCTATCGCCAGCGCAGCCCACCGTGCTGGGTATGATCTTACGCCGCGCACACACACACACACACACACACGCACGCACGCATGGACGCACGCACGCACACACGCACACACACACACAGAGAGAGAGCGAGAGAGAGAGAGCTGAGAGGTATCCCAGGTGGCTAGAATAGCCAACTGTAAATATTAAAATAACACCCAACATCTCCAGACTGCCTTAACGTGGCTGACGCGTTGAACTCCAAACGAGAAATACAGGTTGACCCGCAAACATCCCCAGTGATGATCATGGGATTTTCTGCCCCTCGGATGATGTAGGCATCAGAAGATTGTTACATGAGTGTCTTCACAAGTGCACGCACAGACACACACACACACACACACACACACACGCACACACACACACCTTAAGGGTGTCTAACATAGCCAGGCATGGCTGATGAACGACTGTGTCTGGTATGAGGAATGGTGTTAGTGCCTTGACTACCCTCCTGGCATGGGGAGCCAGACAGTGTTATCAGCAAACAAATAGTCTGCCTCAGTGCCACTCACTCCCAAACCCCTCAAAGTTCTACTTTTAGATGTAGCCATCTTTGGCTTTAAACTAATGGCTGGAACAGAGGCAATATATCACCAAGAAAAGCCAAACTACTGTCACATAAACACCACCGTACTTTCATCCAATTTTCTTATTTCTTATTTTCATAAACACTAAACTTCACACAGGGCTCTTAAAACTCAATCAAAGCAAATGATCAAGACTACTTTTGATTCTCTAGAACCTTTTTTTCTGTTAACTTTCTACTGAAGACATTTTCTTTGACATTAAATAAATGGCAGCCAGGACACAGTTTGAAAATCCCTGGTCACAAGTCTGATCACTATCCCATTTTTTCACAGCTCATCTGTCAACTGAGTTTCATCAACAACAATCTGTCAGTAAGATGGCATTGAGTAGAAAAATGAACTTTTGTGTTGAATGATTTCCGCTGGTGAGCTCTGGGGTATCTCAAATGGACACTGTGTGTGTGCGTGTGCATGTGTGTGTGTAGGTTCCAGCATCAGTCTTCATATTTCATCCCTTGTTCGATAAAGCGGTGCCCTCTCTCTATGGTAATAGGAAGTGGGTCAGTGTTAGTGAGTTTCTATGTGTAATCCCCCAGGAGGCATGTGACCCGCTGACCCCCAGCGGAAACGCCACCCTCTCCGGTTCGCTCATCAAAGAGAATCCTAGATGTGTCACGTCGAAAACATTCCCTCTGGCCCAGACTGTGGTTGGAAAGGTTCCCGTGGACCTCACAGTACTTTATACAATAATTCACCAGCACAACAGAGCACTTGGTTTGGGTGTGTGTGGCGCCTTAATGTGTGCTACTCGATAGAGAACGCTGGCCAGTCAAACACCAAGTCGTTTTTCTCTTTTGTGGACAGTTACAAAGTAGGGGCGGACTTTCAGCTCTTTTTTTGGCTCACACACTCATACACACACAAACACTTTCTTACACACACACACAGTTTTGCTGTGACCTACATTCTCCAATGGTTTACCAGTTTATTGTCTTCTTTAGAACTTTCCTTTTGCACAAAAAAAGGCTATTTGGCGATGACACACAAAACTCTGCTATTTTGGTAGTTGTAGAAACCAAGCAGAAGAGTCTTTGTGCTGGTTCATTTTTGCACTGCCTTGTCAATCATAACTCTTCATGTCGGATGCACCTGTTCGTGGATGCTTATGCGTAAACAACATCTTCTCATTATAATCGCCCGGGTGCAAGTACATGTGCAAAAGCATGATATATTTTTTATTTATAAACACTTAAGGAATCTTTTGATAAGCAGGTTGTTGTGGAGCGGGGACGTCCGCCGGATGCATGGCTGTTTCTCCACTCCCCCCTCTCTCCTCACTCGAGCACACAGACTACTGTTGACACCAGCGTGGCATGGATGGAAAACGCGCAGTGAGAGATTGCTTCCTATAAAACGTAACCTGATCAAATAGAATAAGGTAGGAGGGAAAAAAGAGGACAGACGGATCAATGGGTTGAGAGAAAGATAAAAAAAGAGGGGAGGTGGAGAGGGCAAGAAAGAGAGAGATAAGGAAAGGGAGAGGGGGGTCGGTGGAAGAGTGGGAGGGAGGGAGAGATAGCGAGAGGAGAGGGAGAGAAAGACAGAGGCGAGGGAGGGGGAGACAGTTAAATGTCGCCCATCATGCTCAGACGTGGTGTTGAGACGGGCATTGTCCAGGACCCACAGCCGCCGACTCCATCATTTCCCTGCACAAACTGTAAACGTCTGCTCCAATAGCCTGCCTCTATATCTGTCCACTTTATCTGACTGAACAACCCCATAAACGGATTCATTAAGAACAGCACTAAGGTGGAGAAGGGAAGAGGCTCTGGTCTAATGGCACACACACACACACACACAGACACAGAGAGACTGGCCTCTTGATCGTTCAACTGAACATGTTTCCCTTTGCACCGGTTTTACTTCACCTAGTAAAGTTCGCTCCATAAAACGCTGTTGTTCAGTTGCTCATATCATCATAAAACGCCTGTTTGTGTTGCCATAACAATGGACACACACACACAGAGATATTGTTACGAGTTATATTACACTTTGACTTATCATAGCCGGAGGCTCGTAAACAGTATACTACAGTGTACTAGGGCCACTGACAAAGAAGAAAACACACACACAGAGTGAAAGAGAGAGATAGAGAGAGAGAGCGAGAGAGAGGTGTCGCTCCACAGCTCTGGCTCTGGAGTGCTGACAGAGCTCGGAGTCGTCCCTCCTCGCAGGTCACGGCCTGATTTTGAACAAAGACGTCACACTCTGCTCCGAAAGCCCCATCACTTTGCTCCTCGCCAGCCAGAGCAGCGGCGTGGACATGGGCCCTCGTGGGCCCTCGTCGCCATTGGACGTCGACAAGAGGGGACCAATCACGGATTCATATGTTGTTCAATGTATTTTAAGTGTTGTACCTTTTCAAATCTAAAATAATACAAAGAGATGAAATGGATAACTAGTAACTGCATTTGTACTGTAAAATACTCAAAAAATTTATTAAATGTAATTCAGTTAGGACAACTTACGTATGTTTAACTGTTTATTGCAATTGCATGGTAATACATTGAAAGTTGGCGTCGAGGGTCTGCTGTTATGAATTACTTTCCTGCCCAAGGCTGTGTTCCACGCTCAGTGAAACCATAGACAGGGAGCAGACATCTGCAGATTCCCCCTGACAGATACTCAACTACAAACCCAAAGTAGGTTGAGGCCGGGGTGGCGGCGGTATCAAATACGCCAGCAGGAGCATGGTGTGTAAGCAGCAGTAGGCATTGATATAGTTGTAGGAGCCAGTGTGGCGCAGCTGTGAGCACTGGAGCATTTTATAGGAGCCATTGTGGTGAGAGAACAGCGGCTTAAGACTGTGTTCAACTAGCGAGCGCATGTGATTGGTTGATTGGTGTGACGTGGGAAAATGCAGCTGATCGAGTTGCCCGCCTGAATTAGCTCCGCCGAAGCGTCGCCCCATAAGTACAGGATTATTCTAGCGATATTGAAAACCTCGATTTAAATAGATAAAATGTAATTAATTGAGTTACCATCAGATCTTTCCCTCTCTTTTAATCTCTAAATGTGTGTATCATTTTCAGTTCAATGTCATCTGACAAGGTGAGAAGCTGGGGCTATGGTTTTATAACGTGGATGTTTAGCTCTGCCTTAAAGTCCTATTTGTATGTGCGTCGCATGTTCCTTCCCCTGTAGTGGGGGTATGCGTCCTAGCCCTGTGTGATGTCCTGTCAAATTAAAGAGGATGTTTGATCACACGCGTGTTTCTGTGGAGGGCTGAGCGGCAAGCCTCACAAGTAATTCAAAGAGAATACAAACGGGGAACAAGAGGAGAGAAAGGGAAAATGACAAAAAGATGCAGATACCCACAGAGAGGATGGTAGGCAGGGGGAGGAGGGGAGAGGCAATGCGCAGTGCCTAGTGGCACATGATGCAATTCAAACCCAGTCAGACATTAGCTGTTCCTACAGGCGAGGAATCTGCCATGGAGCGCGGCCCTCTCTGTCTATCTCTCACACACACACACACATACACCGACCAAGCACACACACAGATAGACTCACAAACACACACACACACACACACACACCCTGGGAAATAAACAAATCTAATCAAAAATCTTCCCAAATCTATTACACTGACTGGGAGAGGAGATGGTCCCCTGGGCAGATCCACACGCACACATAAACACACTCGCACACTCACACACACACACACACACACACACACACGTGGGATGAGCGCCCCAACAGAGGATGACAGAGTGGCCCTAAGGTGTCATGGGAGAGTGGGCTGTCATCTGGAGAGGAGGAGAGGTGGAGGGACAGAGATGGAGCTGGGGGGGAAAGTAGACAAGAAAAGGGGGAAGGAGGAGAGGAGGAGAGGAGGAGAGGTGGAGGGACAGACATGGAGCTGGGGGGGAAAGTAGACAAGAAAAGGGGGAAGGATGAGAGGAGGAGAGGAGGAGAGGTGGAAGGACAGAGATGGAGCTGGGCGGGGGAGGGAAAGAGGAGGAGAGGAGAGGTGGAGGGACAGAAATGGAGCTGGAGGGGAAGTAGGCAAGAAAAAGGGGGAAGGATGAGAGGAGAGGAAGAGAGGTAGAGGGCCAGAAATAGATACGAGGTGGAAAATAGGAAATCAGAAACGGGGAAGATGAGAGAGGGGGAGGCGATGAGAACGGAGGAGAGAAGCAATGGCGCTGCTAGGGTCCTCCATTCTTTGTCCTGCCTCGCTCGACTGTCGACAAACAATTTAAGTCTGTGTGTTGACCTTTGAGAGTGTGTGTGTGTGTGTGTGTGTGTGTGTGTGTGTGTGTGAGTAGAGGAGAGACAGAGAAAAATACAGTGTTCTGTTCGTACTGCTCTGTATTGTCAGCGCTGTGTCACTGAGGTTAGATGCATTATGTTACCCCTAGTAATCTGAGACGCTGCATTCTTGAGCGCTAAATCACCAAAAATATACAGCACTTTCAATAGCATTTTCACTGAAAGTTTTTAACCATACAAACAAACATAATCCTTTTAAAAAATCTAAAGAGAAATAAGGGTAGAGAGTAGAGGGGATGGTAAAAAACGAGAGAAGTGCAAAAGTAAAGAAAAGAAAAAGACGGCTGGTTACAGTAAAGAAAATGGACGCCATAAATGACACATCCTATTGAACACAAGGGATTGCATTGGACATACTGCACTTTGCTGCTAAGCAGGTGCTTTGTTAGCTGTATTGACCACTTATTTCTGAGCGGTCCATACTATGGATTGGTCCCTAAAAGCTACTGAGGCTTTTTTTATCCTTTTAGCAGAGCAACTGTTTACCGTTGCCGAAAGGTAAACTCGCTCGGCCATAAACAGTAAAAACCTCCTCTTTCAGCAACGACTAAAAAGGTAAACAGACGCTCCCTGGCACGCTGCCTGCCTCAGATCCACCGCCAAATGTGTTTGTCCGTGCACGCGTGCGTGCATGTGTGTGTAGGCGGGTGCCTGTACATTTGTTGTTGTCTTATCCAATTCCAGGGAGGACATTTCCATATAAAGAAGGCTGTTGTTTCCGTCGGCGACGCGGATCACACTTGGAGTAAATCGAGAGTGAGAGCTGTTTGAGGCCGCGTCACTTAAGACACTTTCCACGGGCAGGCGTTAAACCCCCGCCGTTTGAAGTCGCAAATCCACGATGGCCCCCGCTTTGATAAACCAAAGGTCATTAGAGATGGATGAGATGAGCGGAGAATTACAGACCCGATCGGAGAACGCAGACACACACACACACACAAACACCACGTGACGATGTGGCTATTTAACGGGATGATACACAGAGGGATGCAGACTCCGTTAAGAGTGGCAGATAGAACGCAGCGCGCGTGGGATGAAAGCTTTGGCTGCAGCTTTGAATGTTTCAAAGACTAGTGCTTTAGCAGGTCAGGGTGGAGACCCGGAGTTCAAATGCATCATCTCATCTTCTGAGTCTATGGGTGTTTGAGTGCGTGTGTGTGTTTCAGTGTGTGTGTGTGTGTGTGTGTGCCTCTTATTCCCTTTCCTCTTTACTTTTGACTCTGTTGCTTCCTCTCTTCTTGCACACACCGACACACACGCACACACACACACACACACACACACACACACACACACACACACACACACTGAAACACACACACACTATATCTCTGCCGGTGTGAGGAGTGGGTGGGACAAAGTGAAATTCTGCCGTTAACTCTCCTACTTCGGGGCCAGACAGAGAATGCAGCTTTAAAGCTTGGCTTTTATGCCCTCTTCGTCTCCCTTTCCTCCCTTCATCCTCTCTCCCCCGGCATGCCCCTCTCCTCTTTCTTTCTCTCCACGTCCCTCTACCTCTTTCGCCCTCTGTCCACTTACTTGGCTCCACCTGTGCCGGTTCTCATAGTTCCCCTCTCCCATATGTAGTGGAACAACAAACACTGCTTCTTCATATGTGTAAAGGTATGTAATAAACACTATCGATATTTATAGATTATGAATTCATTCATAAATTCATATTTATAGTCGATCACCTTGATTAAGTGTCAAATTAAATAATAAACTTGGACATTCTCTTACTATTTAGCTTATAGCAAGGCTCCATGGGAAACCATAGGTCTAATCTTTCATTCTTTAACTTTACATAAAAAATTAAGGTAAATCGTTCTGAGGTGTCGTAAATTCTCAGTTGTGTGAATGGCTGATCGCATGCAGAAGGAAACAGGAGTTTAAACAAACAATAACAGTTATTTCTAATTCTAGGCAAGATATTTACAGTAATACAGTGAATGAATGACAGTATGAAACAGACCGGTTGAATATTCTGTGCAATCATTTCTGATCTCGACAGGGATGGCCTCTCCCTATTCAAAGACACTTTAATTGCACAGTTCTAGTCTGTGGGCCCTGACTTTACGGGGAAAGGGGGTATGTCCCTTGACATAGATTTGGGGAAGGCAGAGAAATGACAAAATGGAATTTATAGAGCTTTGACTAATTCATGTATTTCTATTATAACACTTGTAAATGTTCTATAAAGTTATACAAATGCTGTGGTTCCTTGTTATGAATGTTTAATACCAAAGTGTGTATACCAGCTGGGAAACAGGGTTACCTTCTAAAACTAAAACATAATTATACATCCAGGAAATTCATGTGATTACAAACATAACATTATACTTCAATTCTCCTCATTGTCAATGTCCTTGTTTGATTATTTTGTTCAGTTATTCCTTAAAGTGACCATCTCTTAATCCCTCGAAGGGGGGGGGGGGGTTAGACCTCTGCAGTTGATTTGCTTCTCCTACACATATTTCCATCAGACCTGCTCTCTTAGTCCCGGTTCTCCTAGTTCCCCTCTCCCATATGTACATGTATATGCTACTGCTTCTTCACACACACCCACACTCACAAACACAAAAGCACACTCGCACACACACTTCAGTCTTACAAAACAAAAAGAAGACAGTTGGGGAGATCTGAGGACAGCGAATGTGATCAGGGCTGCCTAAGAGGCTACTGTGAGTAATAGAGAGAGAGAGAGAGAGAGAGAGAGAGAGAGAGAGAGAGAGAGAGAAACAATGGAGAGAGACTGGGGGAGAGTGAAGGAGAAAGATGCCCTGGGAGAGACTAAACAAGAGAGAGAGAGAGAGAAACAAAGGAGAGAGAGCCAGCGCGTCAGAGGGCACCGTCTGTCAATACGTCACCGGGGCGGAGTCCTGCTTCATAGCAACAGTGGCTGGCTGGCGGGACTCCCTCGTCCCCCTCCGCGGGTCAATTGAAATTCTCAGAGGGGCCACCGGCGGTGCCCGATCCCTGCCACCCGTCAGCGAGGCAGACGCAGACCAGACAGCTGTAAACACAGAAACACACACACACACAACACACAGTCACGCAAAAGACTAAAGGCACGTGTGTGAGGTAACATTCAAATGGCATTCTTAGCTTAAGCAGAGGTCAAAAGGAATCAAATGAGAGAGGAGAGGAATGAGTGAGGGATGATGAGTGACAGCAGTGGGGGGGGGGGGGGGTATGGGCTGAGGTCGGAATGTCCTTGAAGAGGATGGGCTGACCCCCTCAGTGGGCCCCTCCCCCATCAGCCAGTCCCCCCCCCACCCTCTTTAACATTTCATTTCTCATCCCTCTCTTAATTAAAAGTCAGCAGGCACTCTGTACCGCACGCGGCCTGTGTGGTGTGTCTGTGTGCGTGCACGCCCGCCTGCGTGTGTCAAACTGCACGCAGGAAACCAGGCTTGTCATCAGAGACAGAGATTCAAATACAGGAGGAAGGGTTTCAGAGTCATTCACGTGTCACCGTTAAGCTAATTCCAGCGGGCACACACTCACACCCCGTCTGATTCCGTCTTCATCACCCATGTAATAAGACAGGTTTAGGGTGGGGGTCAGTGTGTGTGTGTGTGTGTGTGTTTGCAGCGTAGGTATGGCGCAAGGACGACCGCAAGCAGGTCTGAAGGTCAAACATGTCTGAATGTGGCATGATGGTAAACTCCGTAGTCTCCGTAGACAAAGTGTCGTTCTCCACACACACACTTAAGACATGTAGGGAAACCAATCACTGAATCTTCCCCCCTCTTTGGTTAAGATCAAATGAACAGGCCCTAAATGGCCCCATGAACACTCCAGGGGAGCCAGCCTGTTTCTCTCTCACAACGTACCTTAGATTTAAACAAAACAGCACACTGCTTCCACTCTAACGATTATTAAATTGGGATTATGAAACTGTTGCCTAAGGAACATTCAATGAAATTATTGGACATTGACAATGAGAAGAAATTGTAATATCAATTGTGTCTATTTTGTAATAATTATATATTTTGTATTGTTTTTCTAAGCTAACTAACATAGTCAGCCTGGTAGTGTTTGGTATGAAAATGTTCACATTGACATTTTGTAAGCTTTGCAGACGTTATACAGAACATATTCCAAGCATATTTGCACAAATAGAAACAAAATGGTTTGAGCTAAGCAAGCTGGCAACCGTTATCTCGTACAGTGAGAAAAGAAACACCTCTGTCCACTGGCCTGTGGCCAATCAGGTGGCCCCAGCCACCTTTTGGTTCCTCCTTTCGATACTTCAAATAAATAGGTTCTCAACCAGGAAAGCTTCGCTTTTTACATCCACAAGAAACTGGTCGGTCGCCTCGTTACTGCTTACAGGATAAAAATTGCACCCCCACTTCGCTTGAACCACGCTCCACGGACAACTCTTAGAACAAAGGATTTAGGCCTTGGACCTCACTACAGGCCCGAAAACCCTTGCAACACTTTTGAACTTAACTTTACCATTTCAGAGCAAAGAAAATTTAACCACCGCACAACTTCCAATGTTTATTCAAACGACTCAGAGTTTTAACCAAATCTACATTAGTTGTAGGATCGCTTGATCACCCAAACTGAACCAGCGCCCTTTTGTTCTCATTCCACAAGGTCATCGACAAGAGCAAAGAAAACCCACATTTCAAACCGTAACACTACTAACTCAACGGACTTTCCATCTTTATTCAAACAACAAACTAGGTTCCAGAACTCTCCAACTTCACACAACGGACTCCATTTCAGAACTTTACCAATAAAACCACAAACCGCTTCTCAATCCAGCCGCAGGCTGAGAATCAAAATTCACTCCTTTTGCTACACAACGCCACCTATCGTCTCAAAGTAACGTAATGCCCACTTTTTGTTACATTGAGCGTTAGATGCTAAAGCTTAGACTATTTCTGCTGTGTTGTGCTTACCATAATTTGTCAATATTTTAACTGTTATACTGTGTATGTTAAGATACTAACCACTTTAGTTTATCAATGTCATCATTTAGTCATTCTTTGTAGTACCGTAATTTTCATGTATTTTTAGACTAGTAAATAAATAGAATTGTTTTGCATTCAAACCCAGCTGTGTGGCTTCATTTCATACAATCAGTTATTCTCGTAACACAGAACTTCACTACTTCAGAATTGAGACTAAAACATCAACTATTACATTATTAAATTAATGCTAAATTGATTTGGTTTCCCGCGGAGCCGTGCTTAGCCTAAGAAAAATTCTGTGTGGTGGTGCTCCGTACACTAGGTAATTACCCTTCATCACATTGATCGATTATAATATTAATTTATGAATTAATTGATAATCTACAAAAATGTATAGAGTAATTTACACACAAGAAGTAGTAAGCCCATCACCCTACAGACAAGCTACTCTTAGAACATTAACGTACATAAGGGTGCATGAAAACGTGTTATTATAGGTAACTTTCAGTGTACGCTGAGATGCGTATTGTGACTTCAGCCACATAAACTAAGCTGTAGGATAGTGTTGTCTCAGGGGCACTAGAGGGGCACTGAGACAGAATGGAAGACGCTGCTATGGGCAAGATGCATTACCCCCAAACAAATCCTGGTGTGGTTGCCCAAACCCCCAGTGCAAAGCATTAATCATACATACACACACACACACACACACACACACACACACACACACACACACATTATAAAGGTTGTGATGGCAAATGTTGGCATCCAAACGGATGTTCAAGTCTAAGCTGTTGTTCCACTGTGGGGGAAGGATCAGCGTGAACGCCAGGTCGCCAAAGAGATATCATGTGCCTTACTGAGACACTAAAGGCCAATGTAACATAATAAGGACATGCATTCGTGTTCCTGTATGCATACGTGTCTTCTCTGTGAAGGAGGGAAAATATCCATGACAAGGTCTGTTTGAATCATTTGACCTCTGGGAGTCTGTATGAATCATTGTACCTCCGCACACCACACACTCACGCACTAACGCCCTAATACTAATTACTAATTTTACTACACACCTTTCCTCACTTTGTAATACTCTGAATGCATGATTATGGTCATCAAAATACTCTCTGAATCACCTATTTGTCAATAAAAAGATTTGACCTTCAAGCAAAAGTATATCACCTATTTGACGAAAGACAGTGGCACGTAGTAATTAACTTTAACCCCAATAGATGAGAAAACACATCTTGACAAGATAATTTCAAGAATTTAATTTGTGACCACATTCTCATCTCTGAGGGAAAATGTTTTAATTGACCCAAACTCATTTTGTTTGAGGGTGAAGGTCAGTGATTAGCAATTGCCATCCGATGCTTTTTAGCAAGTGATTTGGTCACATTTTGTAAGCATCTTTAAATTAAAGGTTTTAAATATATTGTCAAACCTAGAGGGAGAGGATCATAACACCGTTCATTATTTGAAGAAATAACACTTACATTTTTGTTTCCAGCAGGAACAATGTCACCAAGCAAAAGTGGGATGTTTTTCATAAGAAACAATGTCTGAATAGAATTCAGCCAGCACTCATTAGAATAGTTCTGAGGATTCTCCAAAACAAAAAAAAGTCTGGGAAAGTTTTTTCAGTCTAAAAATCCATAATCACAAATATATATATACGGAAATCCTGGAAAGCAAGTCCTGTTACAAATAGTGTCTTGTGAGATATCCAAAAAACTATTTGATCTTGTACTGAGCCACACCCTCAAGAAGATCATGCATTATATCAAATCCAGGGATGTAACAATACACTCAACTCACGACTTGATAGGCGATACTGGATTTGCAATACGATTTTCACGCGATAAAAAAATGTATGCTATTGAAGACAAATTATGACTGAAAAAGATTCCTTATATTTTTTCTGCGACGTCTCAATATTCAATGTAAAAGTTGTCTGCCGTCAGGCTATAGAGGATGGAAAGTGACAAGTCAATAAAGGTTTAAGTAAATCCATCAATAATTACATATTTATTAATAAATACATATATACTTAAATAAATAAATGCATATATATATATCCTTCAATAAATACATAAATATATCCATCAATAAATGTGTAAAATATGTATTGGATAATTTATTGTACATTTTATTTAATGACTTATTAACACATTTATTAAATGAATTATTTATTGAAGCATAAATTGAGGGGTTTATTTATTGACACATTAATTGAAGGTTTTATTTATTGAAAGATTTCATGCTCCAACATGCAAATTAGGGGCTGGTTTTCGCTTGGCTACCTACCGATATAGCATAGATTTACCGATAGTGCTACGAGATTCCTATTGATTGTTAGCAACCTACATTGCAAGCGGTATTAAAGCAACAGATGTTGCTAGCTTCTTACAGCGTGTCTATACGAACTATTCAAATTCGATTGGCACAGTTTATTTAACTCCTATGCCTTAAAAGTTCACTGCAAATATGATAGGTTTCAAACGAATTAACGTAAAATTAATGTTTATTCAGATTTGATTCACTGACAATTCCTTAATCAGGGTATGATCTAGTCCTTGCGATTATCCAGGTAAATTACTTACTTTGACCTAAACAACACTGAACTAGCTAAACTGTTGACTGTACTACTTATTAATGTCTCAAAGTAACTAGTCAGCAGACTAGACACAGACATGGCGCCGAGTACAAAATGACAGTTGTGAACATTGGTTGTGAACTTGTGACTTGCAGCAGTCTACATGACTGACAATCAGAACCATCCCAATTTGCATGTTGGAGCATGAAATCCTTCAATAACTATGTCAAAAAATTTATTCTTCAATCTATGCTTCAATAAATGTGTCAATAAATCATTGAATAAAATATGGGATTCAATACATATTTACGTATTTATTGAAGTATTTGTTTATGAATTTATTGATAGAGGTATGTATGTATTTCTGTATTTATTGATGAATATAATGTATGTACTTATTGATGGATTTTTTAAAACATTTATTGATTGATTTGTCACTTTCCATCCTCCATACCAGGGCTGTATTCAGCCCCAACAAAACGTGTCAAACCGTTTATTTAAACAGAAACGGTGGCGCGTTGAACACCCTGTTGTCTTATGCAAGGGTACTATACAATTTTGATGACAAACATGTCTTCTAATCTCTTCAATTGTTTCATATAACACACTGCATTAGCTGCATTTATAAACAACACAAGTCAGATCCATTGTGAGCACTGCATTTTTTATTTGGCAGCCTTTAGAATCAGGTCGCTGCTGATTGGGTAACACCTCTAACACACCCACCAAATTAGAGAAAACATACCTCAAAGGCCGTGGCGCGCCATTTCACACCGTTACGAGGAAACATGTCTCAACCAGGAAACCATAGCAAAACTGTGCACATCATTTTGAGACTGAATGTGCCCCAGGCACGATCTCACACAAAACTGTGACGATTGGCTTCACGGCACAAGGAGGTGCGTGAATTGATATCAATTCTGGCAAGCGAGACACGTACCTCAATTATAGAGAAAGTAAGGGCAGCAAAGTTATTTCATAGTTGTTGACTCTACCATTGATATTGCCAGAATAGATCAATTGTATCTTTCACTCAGGAATGTCACGAAAACAGCACTGAACGTTTAGTCAAATTTGAGGGGCTACCGGACGCTGGCGCTGAGGCATTCTAGAAGTTCTCATCAAAACATCTAATGAGCTTGGGCTAAATGTAAGCCTTTTTAGGGTGCAGGTGCACGACGGTGCAAGAATGATGTCGGAACACTTTTTAACACTAAATATACCATACAAGACAGAAAGTAGTATTTGGGTAAAGTAAACCTTTAAAACTATTTGATTAGACCGAAAGTAGCGGTCATTCAATTCGCTAGGTGGCCAAAATGTTCATACTACCTTTTGTTTTTTCTGTAGACAAGACATGGTATCTTTATTTGAATTGTCTCCTGTCAAATATTGGTATTGTAACCAATGGGGAAAGAGAATCCCAATGAAAGTTGCAGTATCTGTATTCTTTACCTTGAGTGAAAGTGATTGGATGCTGGGAGGGTCTGGAAAGTAGCTAAATCTATGTTACCAAAACTTTTTTGTACCTCTCCTGCCTTATAAATCTTAAGACTTCATTGGAGTCATTAAGCAAATATATTATTAGGGAATATCTTTGCATTTCAAAAGTGGAAAATCGCAATTATTCTGCTATGGTCTACAGACATTTCATTTTCAATAGACATCACTGCAAGACTATGAATATGTTTCTGACCCATAGTATTGCGCGGCCATGAGTGCAATGAATGATCTCGTTCACAAGAGTAGCTGCTCACAGCAGGTTTTGTTAAGGCGACCTGAATGACTTTGTCCTTGTGTGACATGTCCAAAAGAGGCTGTGTGCAGTTAACCAGTCTTGGGGAGCAGATCCTGCCACTTTCTAGCAAGGAAGTTTCTACCCACAAGCACTTCCTCCTCTGTTGTCTCGGGAACAAAGTGTGGCAGTCGCTTCTGTTTTCGCCTTATTTGGCCTCTAGTTCTGCACTACAAAGGGCCTTCGTTCTGTCATACATCTCTGTGGCCAATGCATATGTGTTTGTTTCTAAGGCTACCTTCACACTGCAGGCCTTAATGCTCAATTCTGAGTCATGCTCAGATCTGAGTTTATTTTTTGTTTGGCTGTTCACATTATTCGTTTTTAATGTCGCCAATATCAGATTTCAGTGTGAACTGGTCACGGTCCTGAACTGACCCGCATACGCTAAAGGACACTAACAAAGACGTCACACGCAGCACACTGTTTTTCAATCAGCTCTACCAAATATAAAACGGAACGGACAAATGGTGGGTCGGAGCTTTCTATGCGCAGGGAAGCTAGATATTCCGAAACGTATAATTTGAATAAGGCAATTTTGCCTCTTTCAATCTAATTATGAATATTAACTAATTATTAAAAATGCATTGTATGATAGCGTCTCCCACCGAAGATTACAGCAAGGCCGTGGTAAGACCACTGTAACCCACACCTAGCACATTAAGTGGGACCCCCAAAGGGGACTAATGGTTCCAGTTGAACCTTATCTTCTCATCACTCACTGAATGTTAAGTTTTAAAACCACATAAATAAGACAACATGCCAAAAATCGCAGCAAAAGACGGAAAACTTGATTGAGCGTATCGATGCTCTTCTAATGGTGCTTGCGCATAGACAGACAAATGTTGCACTAATTCTGTGTGTCTGTATTAAACCATAGGAACCTCTTTTTACCTTGCAGGCCTATTGCTTCTTATATATAAACAAACCTTTTATCCAATAAGTTGTCTGTATTCTTGTAGAAGTGAAACATTTTTTATGAGGGACTGTAACAATTGAGGCAGGCAAGGGGTGTACGTGTGTGAGAGCGCGATTTATGTCGTTTACACTAAAGTAGGCTTCATGACCAGGCTTCCATGTGCACGTTGTTGGATATCAATTCAATGGCAGGGAAATTAAATTCTCATTACATCTTTAACATATTTAGCTGTATATACAGCTCTAGAAAAAAAGAGAAAGGAATGGATGGTAAAATGGTCTCTTAATTAATTTCCAGAGCTGTATACTGAACGAAAGCATCTTTGGTGGGCTGATCAAGAACAGGAAAAATGTAAGCCCAAGGACTAATATGAAGTGTTGATATAATGGACATTTAATGCAGTTGTAGGTTGCAAATACCATGAATAATGTCCTCCCTACTTGTGCTCACAAGACACAAACATAGGGCCACTCTATGGCCCATTCACTCCAATATGAATGAGTGAAGTTGCTTTAGTTTTTGTATGGGTTGGAGGTTGGCCTAAATACCCTTCATCATAGAGAAGGCTGAGAGCTCCAGGTCTCTTACCTCCTATATCCCCTAAGTGGTGGCGAGAGGACACCAGCTACGTTTTTGTATGTTCTTATATCGCTGACAGCATCTTGAGCATTGTGTGTAATATGCATGTTCTAATGAATGTGTTAACTGCTTCAAGCCTCACCTCTTGTTCTCATCAGGGTAATAATAAACAATTAATATGGTGCAGAGTCATTGTTAACAGGAAAATTGAACAGTGTAGTGAAAAAGGTAATAATAAAAACAGTGGGTCTCACTTGAACCAACAATTTCAAATTTAGAACCAAATATTTTTTATTAAAATTAGCATCAAACATGTTTTGTGTCACAAAACTAGCTAACTAGAACGATTACACATTAAGGTTTCTCAAAACTTCCAGTGCAGCCGATAGTCCAGCCACAGCCACCATGTCAGCTCAGTGGTGAAGCTCCTGCACTTTGGGCAATTCATCTGAATATTCTGTTGATCAAAACATACAAGCTTTTGAATTCTGAGCAAAAAGACGACCAGTCTGACATTTTTAACACCTGTAGGGAAACCAATCCTCAAACCATCCCCCTCATTCCAGAGAATCAAAGCATGGTCTCTCAACACAAAGGGTCACAAAACCTTAACTCTATTCCAGCAATTCCAACTGCTACTTTAAGGATTTATGAATTGGAATTAAGAAACTGTCGCAAAAGAACAATCAATTAAATTATTGGACATTGACAATGAGAAGAAATTGTAACATCAATTGTTTTTATTTTGTAATAATTATATATTTTGTATTGTTTTACTAAGCTAACTAACATAATTAGCCTAGTCATGTTTGGTATCCAAATGTCCACCATGATATTTTGTAAACTTTGCAAACGTTTATATAGAACATATTCTTAGCATACAGGTATAAATAGAAAGAAAATGATTTGAGCTAATCAAGCTGAAAACCCTTATCTCATACAGTGAGATAATTTACACCTCTAGTCCCTGACCAGTGGCCAATCAGGTGACCTCAGCCACCTTTTGGAAACCCCCTCTCAATCTTAAATAGAGTTCTCATCCAAGGAACCTGGCTTTTTAAGATCCACACGTAACCTGGGAAGGCCGCCCTGCGTTACACGGGTTGATAAAAATTGCACCCAACCTTATTCCTTGACCACGTGTCTGCAAGCAACTCTTTGGACAAAGGATTTTAGGCCTTTTTCCTCACTACAAGGCCGGAAAACCTTGCACACTTTCAAACTGAACCAGCGCACAATTAACACGTCAAAGAAGACCAAAAACCCACGTTGCTTTTCCATGTTTATTCAAACAAGGAACTAACTTTCAGAACTTTACCAAAGGAACCACAGACTTCTCAAATTGGCTCCAGCCGCAACAGCAAGCTAATAAGACCAATCCTTGTGCCACAGCTCCGCCTTTCTTCTCACAGTAACGTAACCCATGCTTTTCATACGTTGAGCGTTGGATGCTATAATTTAGATAATTTCTGATGTGTTATGCTTACCATAATTCATCAATATTTCAACTGTTATACTGTGTATGTTTAGCTACTAACCACTTTAGTTTATTAATGTCATCATTTAGTCATTCTTTGTAGTACTGTAATTTTCATGTGTTTTAGACTAGTAAATAAATAGAATTGCTTTGCAACCAATCCCAGCTGTGTCATATCTTCGTTTCCATACAATCATTTATTCTCGTAACTTAGAACGTCACTACTTCAGAATTGAGATTAAAACTTCAACTAGGCCTACTTATTAAATTAATGCCAAATCAGACCTGGTTTCCCATCGAGCCATGCAATAAACTTAAATCTTTGGGTGGTGCCCCCTTAATTATTTAATATCAAATTGATCGATTATAATATTAATTTATGAATTAATTGATAATGTACAAAATTGATAAAGAGTAGTTTACACATAAGTAGTGAACCAGAAACCCTACACACCGATATAAAAACAATGTCGTTTTTGACATGCACTTCAGTCACCTTCACACAGACCAACCCGTGAGGGTAGTGACGGTTTGGCTGGTCGTTCACCCCAAAGTTGGAGGAATATACAGTATTTACGGAACGGACAGACAGCTTTGACTTTGATACACATACCTTCCTTGCGCATAGAAAGCTCCGCCCACCATTTGTCCGTTCAGTGACAGTGGACACTGTGACACTATTCACTAAAAGATGAAAATTATCTGGCTAGGCGTCATCAGAAAAGACCCTTCACGGCTTCAAAAGCTTCATTGAGTCCCGAAACCCATTTTATCTGCATCCCTTGGTCAGCAGCCCTGAATTTTAGACACTGAGTGGAAGATTCTTGCCAGTGTTCCACACACTGCCGCAAGATGTAATCATCGGATCCACCATAATACCTGTGAAAAGAAAGCACATAAATATAGAAAACATTAATACAACACTTAAAAGATAATAAATGTGGTTCATCACTTCAAAATGTTTTATCTTGAAGAAACGTTTTAGGAAGAAAGGGCCTAAGCTAATGGGTGACTACAAATTCCAGTGGTTTTGGAAAGGATGGCCTTCCTTGAGAAATATTGGGTTAATACAGTAAAACCGTCATTTTTTGGCAAACAATGCCACACAGAACAAAACATGTATGTGCTTGGCTGAGGAACCACTAGTGCGAAGCTACCATCTGTGGGATTATGACTGAACGCCTCTAAGTCAGACTCCCCCCCTAAACGTGACGTCAGGACAAAAGTGTCTCCAGTCTTTGTTCACGAGTTACTCAAATCTTAGATGAGGTAAGAAAGGTAACTGATCATTGATTTTGGGTAATGGCAGGAAATGCTTTGCTAGGATAGGAGTCCTACATAAAGAATGCTGGAGGTGAATAGGATTGACAAATGTTGAAGAGCCGAAGCAAGGTAAGCATAGTTAAACAGTGAAACAGAAACTTTCCTGATAACAAAAAAGAACCTGAATAAAGCTACTACTATTTGTATATGTGCAGTGTCTGCTTTTGGTTTTCAAACGAATAAACGAAAAATCAAGTTCTTTTCTAATTTTTATTTGTTTTCCCCCAGATATCAAAAACAAAAAAACAATGGTTATTGGTTTTTCCCTTTTCCAGGAAAGGAGCCCTATTATGCAATTTTTCAGGTTTATACCATTATTTAGGAGTTCTACTAGAATAGGTTTACGCATTTTAATGTTCAATAAACAATTAATTTTTTCCAAACTGCCTGAGTCAGCAGCACCTCTATTTACCATCTGTCTGAAACGTTGCGTTTCAGCTCCTGTCTCTTTAAGGCCCCCCTCCCGACCAGCCCAGTCTGCTTTGACTGGTCAGCTGGCCAAACAAAGGGAATTTGACTTTGCACTGGCAAAAACAGCGTTTTATCGACATGGTGGAACCACTATCCAAAATTCCCGGCCTCCGCTCTGTGACCCATGTGATTTGTGCTGTTCACATAGTTAGGAAAAAACAGATCTGAGTCACATATGAGCAAAAAACAAATCGGATTGGGGCCACTTTTGCCTGCGGTGTGAACGTAGCCTAAGTGTATCACACACAAAACTTGCTTGTAGATAAAGTCTTCAACCATGTCCATAGTCTTCTTTTGAAGGAACGTGTGGAGTCCCTCTGTTTTACAGAAAGAAAGGTCTTAATCATTTGCAGTAAATACACTGTTGAGAACTTCCAATGCTTTATTCTCAGGCTAACAGCTATTGGGGTTCCAACTGTGAGCAGACATTCACCAATAGTGTCAAGAATAGCATTAACGGATCAAAGACGGCGTGCTGTTATGTCCACCAATATTTTGGTGACCGTATTGTTTGTATGTGTGTGTGTGTTTTGGCTTCCCTTCTGTTTGTTTCCTTTGCTATTTCCTTCATTCAGATATGCCGCCTGCTTTCCGTTGGTTCCCTCCCTCTCATCACACACCCATCAGCCATCCGTTGATGGACAAATCAGGAGCCGATCCGTCTAGTTTTAAACCTTTCTCCCCGCCAGTCTCGTCAGAGCGAGATCTATTCTGATTCTGTGTTTGCCTGTGTGTTCGTTAGCTCGCCCTAAAATAGATAAGGTTTATACTTTTGGTGTTCTGTGTTCTGTTTGTTTGGTGGAGGGTTTATCCTGGAGTGTTAATTGTCTGTTCGTTTGTTTGTTAGCTCGTGCTAACCGAGATATTCAGTTTGTTAAGATTCTCCTTTTTCGATTCTTTGTTAGTCCTTGTAATATATATAGCGTGTTTGGTTTTCCCGTAGCCCTTTTGATCCTGTATTATGTACAGCGTTTATTTTGTTCTTTACCCCCCCCTCCCTCCTCCCCACACCCTAGTACTCGGTACTGTGTTTTGTTTTGTTATAATTCTGAAAACATTATTTTTGCCAGTACTATGTACTGTGCTTTATTTTCTCTCGGAGCGCGGCTAATACCCATGGGTTTACATTTTACTTCACGTAGTGTATTCTCTGTTTAGTATCATTAGTTTAGGAGCGGTGACAGCAAGCTTGTTATAGGCAGCTTAGCTCTTTTGTTTGTTTCTTTGATTTGGCACCGTTCGTATAGCTGTGGTATCCCTTTTGTTTTGAACCCTGTTAATAAATACTTATTAATTTTATATCCTGGGTTGTCTCAGTGTGTCCACCTGCACCCCCATCCACTCATTCTCTGGGCCGTGTTCGACCCTTCCAGTCCCTAGACAGGCCTTTCCTCTGAAGGGTCGTAACACATGCCCAGCAGGTGGTTGAAAGTTGAACTAGTTCAGGTTATGTCTACCCACATTTTTAAACAGCTTCTTTGAGCTCATGGTGGTTAACCAGAGAGGTGCTAAAAATAGACTCTCCAACAAGTGATTAAAAACTGCAGACTCCGAACAGCTTGCAAAAATGGCATAACACCAGATTAGCTTGTGAGCATACAGATCAATTTTTATTTCATTCAGTGCTGTAGATATAGTGCTGTTATGCATATTTGCGCCAAATCTGAGAACAAGCTGAAGTATTAGGTTTTAGATCGGTAAAGTTGTTTTTTCTTATTTAGGTTAGAGTCTGGCTGGAAATTAAGCAATGCCTGGGTACTCAGTGTGCAAATTGGTACTCCAAGGACAGTTTCACCGTAACTACTCTATCAACCTGACCAGGTTGTCAAATTAATAACTAGCATGCTTTGACTGTCATTATTTGTCCTAGAAAGTGTTGATTTTTCTATAAATTTTTTGTGTTGATTTCTCTAACAAGCTGTATGTGCTTCATGTTCAGAGAGGCATGCTAAGTCGGTTGAAAAATGGAATGTTACCTTAACAGGGCTGCCCAGTGTTGCAGCCATCGATCTATACGTTTTGGCATGAGAAATGTATGTAGACTACAGTAAAGACGTTACGTGGCTATGCTGGTCGTGAGTATGTGCATGCACATGCATATACGCCCTCCAATTTTAATTGAATCCATGCAGTTTGGGACTTCCAGTGTTTTTTTTTATTTAATAGTTCGGCGGTCCGCACTGAATGCTGACACCTGACCAAGTGACAGGCCAAGATTCTCTAGTGATGTGTCGTTCATGAACGATTCGTTCATTTTGAACAAATCTTTAAAATGACTCGGGACTAACGAGTAGTCTCAGAGAGTGATTCGTTCATTTTGGTCGCGCATGCGTTTCTCCTTCATTATGCATATGATGGGGCTGACACAAAATGTGTCACGGGGTCAACTTTTCGCCTATTGATTGATCGACATCAGTACTTTTTTTTAACAAAGTACTGAAACAGTCTTATCTTTCGATAGGTTTAGTAAACGTTTATGAATGAAGACAAATGAATAAATATAAAATAAAAGGGTGCGCTTGTTGTTTAACCTGTCTAACCAGTACCCACAGTGCCTTTTCCTAGTTTGATTACTAAGAATGAAAAAGAAAGCACTGCCTACTCATTTGCATAATGAAGAAGAAATGCATACAGAAATGTACAAGCCAACTTCAGAAGACATGTTAAAAGAAAGTAATATCGAAGTAAAAAAGTAAATTGGAAGTACATAGGAGGGGAAATACAAAGCAAATGTAGAAGGAAATGTAAAAAGCAATGAAGAAATGTAAATAGGGAAGTAAATAATAGGGGCTGTAATACAAAGGAAAATACAATCCATGGCATTTTATTTATTTTTGAGTAATTTATTTATTTATGCATTTATTTTAAATTTTGGCAGCTTTGGTCCTCCATAAGGGAGCACTGAATTGTCCTTAACAATAATCTAGTACATGTAGTTTTCAGACTCTAAATTGCCCGTAGGTGTGAATGTGAGTGTGAGTTGTTGTCTGTCCCTATGTGTCAGCCCTGTGATAGACTGGCGACCTGTCCAGGGTGTACCCCGCCTCTCGCTCTGTGTCGGCTGGGATAGGCTCCAGCCCCCTCCCCCCCCGCCCCCCTGCGACCCTGCAAAGGGTAAGCGGTATAGCTAATGGATGGATGGATGGATGGATGGATGTAGTTTTCATTTTCTCCACTCCAGTTAAGGGTTAACTCCACGTCGTTGACGTTTCCCCTCCCACCTCCACCTAAATAAATCCCTAATTTGTTTGGCTTCCAGAGTCGCTCATCTAAATCGTGCCACAGTCAGACATTTCACACCTGTGGCAATAACGAAGACAACCTGGACAGGAATGCGATTTGTGAGCTTGTGGTAGTACTAGTCCGCGCGACACACGTTTGCATTAATTACATCTTATAATCACATTATAAAAGTACAAAGCAGCATATTACATTACTAGTAGCCTACTGTTCAAAATAGTTTGTATGTTGGCCAGCAATAAACTAGAACTAGCCAGCCTGCTAACGTTAGGGACCAGGGCTGGTTCTAGCCTGCCATAGTTGGGTGGGCTGTCATATATATTAAATGGGCAATTTAGCAGGGAACTAGCTTGGTGGATAGCCTAGTAGACAGAGAAGCTGACTAACAGTCGCAAGATTGATGGTTCAAATCCCGGGCCATATGACACGATACATGCATTTTGTGCATATGGCCCAAATCATCACTTATATATAACATAATATATACAACAGCCATCCAATTTAGCCGGCCCTTAAATTTGTTAGTTTATATAATTCTGTGCTTAGACAATCTTAAGCTAGCTTCTTTTTAGTCCCCCTGCCGCCAACCAACAGTCATATTTCTGAATAGGCCTTTTTTTGGCAGGAGGACCTGAAGCGCTAACCATTCAGCTATACTGGGACAATCGCAATGACAAGATAATATTACATAAAACTGTCCTGATATTTGCAGAATTCACCCTACTGCTATCCATTTTTAAAGACCGCGCGTCCGTGGCTACTCTGTATGTATCCATGGAAACAACACCTTTCGCAGGGATTGAGGAAGCAGCTCTTCATGACCTTGGTCACAACAGTGTGAATATCTGTTGCCTTGCCTCCACTCGCCTTACACAAAGCACTCACACAGACCCTCCCTGACTGACCCACCTGGATTTGAATAACACAGTACAGTCTTGTTTGGTGCAACCGTAATGTGTTTTGAACTAATTCATGAATATTTGTAAGTGTTTATCACAAATATTGAATAATACGGTTAAAATGCTGTGTGCTGTATTGGTTCAAAATGGAACATAACACTTTGATCATGAATATGGAACGATTGCGCATTATATTTTGTTCATGAATATAGAACGGGTGGCACCCCTACTCAGAAGGGTTGTAATCCCTTGAACTAAGTGGTCGTGATTAATACAAAAACAGAACAATTACTATCTTAATCGCTGACAACGTATGTGTTCAATATTTATTCAAGGCGAGAAAGCCCGTTAGCTATATTAAATGTAAAATGTATTTTTTTTTTTTATATATTTTTTATGTGTGTTTGGTGTATTTGTAATGTAGTGTTTGAGTGTGGATAATTAAATAAATAAATAAACATCAGTATGATTTATTTTTTATGTAAATGGAAACAAATGCACCAGGACTTTATATTTTCTTGTCCCTCTAAAACATACACACACACACACACACATAAACACGCTGACAAACACACACGCAGACAATCACACATGCTGGCATTATGTCTCTGTCCCCTGACACAGCACATAAATCTTCTCTAATAACAGCACTGGCATTTCGGCAACAATAGGGATTACACACAACCTTTGTCTAATGGTTTACCAGACAGGACACATGCTTGCACACACACACACACAGAAACGAGAGTGCTCTTTAAGTATTTACTTCAGTCCAAATATAAATATTCCTGCTCAGTGAGGAACATTCACATTTGAATTGCAAATACTCCTCAGAAGCATCTAAATGATTGAAATGAGTGTTAAAAATAAACGCAGGCAACATTTCCTCCTCGCTCGTTCATGGTGAGAAAGAAGTATACCGTATGAGATAAACAAAAAGCACCACTGTGAGGTACGTGTAGATTGACAGGTAGGACAGCAGTGCGTTTCCTTTCTCCTGCTCGGCACGCCAGAAGGGCGGGGTCAGCACCATCCCATTGGGTTTCCCGATGCCCGCGTTGCCCGCCCCACAGGAGATGGTTAAATAAAAGCACTTAAAGCACGAGTGGACAAGAAGCACTTTTTTTTTCAGTTCACCATGATACGGCAGTTATTCAAATTTTTCACACCAAAGCTTCTTACTACAACACTTTTAATGTTTCTCTCTGCCGAGGAAAAACGGCAGTTAAAACACTGTCCTCCATTCATGGTACACTAACAGGATGTGCGGGTACTACTTTCCAGTGACTCTCTGTACTCGAGTGGCCACGTCAACGATTCAGGCGCGCAGGTAAAATATTATCGTCCCGGGGGAGCCATACATTATAGATGGTGTTGTGACTGCGTCCACGGCAGTGCCTGTATTTGGGCGACGGTAAAAGCCCTCGTCTTCACACAACATCTACTCGCCTGGTGCTCTCGGCCCGCGCTGACTGCGGATGTGCTCTCACACACACACACACACACACACACAGACACACACACACACTCAGTTGCTTGCAAGGTTTAAGGTGTTGGCTGTATTACCTTCACTCAAATATGCAAGGGGTATTTCATCCAAAAAGCCTTTTTTCTCAGGCCCAGAAATGTCCCACTCTCTACAGTTACAACCACTACTGTGGGCAGCTACACCAGCGGGGTCTTCTTGGGTTCAGTACCGCTCACTCTAACAGATGATGTCTGCCTCACCATTATAACACCTCCCTCTCTCATCTGGCCTTCCTTCTCTCACACCCACCACTCCTCTCTCACGCTGCCTGTGCCCCTGGACCGCGTTCCCGTGGGACGCTCCGTGCCTCGTGGGCTTTCAGGTGGCCTCGGAGTCCCCTCCCCCTCCTGGGTCCTCACCTCCCAACGACCTTCACCCCCCCCCCCCCTCCTTTCCATGATGTGCTGTATATGGCCTCTGCTCTGTGAGAGACGGTGACTGTAACACGGGCACCCCGAGGGGGACGGAGTTCTAAGACCATCTCAAGCTTTGTGTCTCACTCAATTGATTCCTTCATCTCTCACCTTTTTTCTACCTCCCATCTCTCTTTCTTATCTCTCTGGTGCGTATTGCTACTTTTTTAAATCTCTTATACTTTACCGTCTTTGACTCTTTATCGCGCTCTTTTCCTCCAGATAGACAGCAACACAAACACACGCACACGCACACCTGCATCTTCCCTATGTGCCTTTAGCAAGAGGAGGCCGCTTGACAGAATTGTGAATGCTGACTTGTAGAGTTTGCAGACAAAACACAACTAAAGGGACCTAGAGTATATTGATGATAGCACTCCAATGCAGTTCAAGTGATGTGGTTGTGCAATGGAAACATGGAGAGGCATTCCATGCTAAGTTATATTCATAAGTGAAGCAGGAGTTGGCAGGCAGGCACTTCAGAATGGATATCCTATCATGACACATCAGAGGATTAGACGGTATATTTATTCTGTCTCGATCAATCCTACTTTAAATGCCAGAAGAAGGTGGTTTATCGAAAGCCCAAGTCGGGTTCAATACTTATACAACCTTTTCACATCAACTTTATCTACTGACTTGGTGATATGTTTTTATCCACCATTAGAACTGTAATATGGAAGTATTATATGCAGGAGTCTGTGGACATCCTGGCCACAGTAAGTGAAGTCTCGCCGTGTATGAATGGAAGAAGTTTGCATGTCGTAACCGAAAAGCAGAAAACTTTCATGTTTATGTTTGTTTCCAATTTGGTGCTTTTCCAATTTAACATAAATGGTGTGACTCTAAATGAGTGTTGTGACTCCCACAAAGAATTAATGGTTGTTTTTAAACTTAAATTTACAAAATAAATCTGTCTCTTCTGTTTTGTTTTGTAATTGCAAATTTAGATTGTATCAAGCATGCAAAATTAAGTCCTGGTGCAGTTAATCCATTTTCTCTCTCCCTAACAAGCTGTTATGACCCATTCAAAATAGAAGCCAACATGTTGTCAACAAATGCTACCAATCTTTGTTGAGCTCAAATATTCACAGAGCTGGTTGTAGCCACTGCACGGACTGCATTCATCCTTTGGTGCAAGGATAACTCAAATGAAGTCTGACACTATACATCTGTAGTAAGTAGAAAAGGGAAAGTGATACGTAAAGCAGTCATAATAAATACAGTGTTCCTGGCTGCCAGGTGGTTAGCAAGGTTCCAAAAGAACAATAATTTCTTTTGGTGATTCTCCAAATGCTTTTCTCATAGGCTCGTTTGTAAAGCCCATTTTGCCCAGGATAACATTAACTACTGGAAAAAACACCTTGTTAGAGTTTTTGAGACTTATTCTGAAAACCAAGGACGAGTTCCTCTGCAGCGCACATTCAATCAGTAAGTACATCCATTGTAATGCATTGATTAGCCGGCTAAGCCAGCTTACTGAAAATTAGATTCTATAGGCAAGGTTTAAGCCATCGTCAAAGTTGGCAACATTTCCATATTCATATTTGTGAGGTCCATGCAGAGGTGCTAATCTTTCCTAATACATCGATATTTGAGAAATGCTGAATTGATTTTGTTTTTGTGTCACATTTTGATGATTTCTTTCTCAACGTTCCCATCAATTTGGCTTATGTGGGCTGAATGGAAACTGCTTGATGCTAGTGATTTGAGTACTGAAAAATAGTAGGGGCAACATGCTTTTAGTATTTTAATGCCAGTCTGCCACATCGGAAGGCAATGACTTAAAAGACAACAGTCTTATCAACATCCATATTAGAAAAGAAAGGGAGGACAGCAAAAACGTTACGTAGAACTTATTGTCTCGATAACAGAAGTAGCCTTGCCTTCACTTAGAAAAACATGGTATGGTAGTTCATCGCTTATCAACCTCATAGGTCACCAGCAGTTTCAAAGTCCCAGATGTGCTCCTTTGTTCCCTGTGCTTCCCATTTCCCACCTCACCTCCCGCCTATCAAACTCTTCTTCGTTGCGGTCATCCCCGCCCATCCTTCCACGACCCAGTTTTTTTTTTACCTCTGACCAATAGCAGATGTTGTTTCATTGGCTTCATTCCCCTCCCTATCACTCTCTTCCCTCTAATCGATCTTTTGTTTCCCTTGGACGTTTGTTTGCTCTCTCAACGCATGCACCTTCCCAGCACAGAGTGGTGGCGGTGGGGAAAACGGAGGAGCGCGTCGGCGCACTAAAGTGTCACCTGCGCCTGGGCCGGCCAGCCATTTCCACGTGGCCCGACTCGGCTGGTGACTCTCCCATAATTGCCACTATTGATGAGCGGCAGAATGCACTTAGGCCTAATTACCATTCCCTGCCACGCAACAGCTGGTGGAGCCCGGTTGCCAGACATTTTGAACGTGATTTGCGGAGCCCTCGAAAATAGAGTTGACAGCGAGTGACTGGGAGAATGCCATAACACAGCCCCGACTCTTAAACGCTCCAAGCTGTAGCGTACGGTTGCTGTGTCTGCACTGGAACTCCTTTGATAAAGTTGAATGGCCTGAGCTGCTGATGCCAGGAAAAGAAAGAGAGAGAGAGAGAAATGAAGAAAAGAAAGAAGGAAAGAAAAGAAATTAGGAAAGGAGACAAAAGTCTACAGCTACAGATGTAGAAGGGAGGGAGATTACAGTGCGCCAAGGGGAGTGTGTGTATTTGTTGGGAACCGTTAAAGAGCCGTCGTCGGGAAGGAAGTACATATCCCAGCGCTCCAGGGAACATAATATCCACAGATTGTTGTTATCGAAACGTTTTCCAAGATCCTTTGATTCATTTAGACTTCGCTTACAAATACATCCTTTCAGAAGTAGCTAGGAGAGTAGCAGAGGACATTTGTCTGTGTGTGTGTGTGTGTGTGTGTGTGTGTGTGTCTTTCTTTCAGCTCTCTGAGGAGGCCATGTCTTAAATGTTTGAGAATCGGTTATACCAGTTGGAGAAATGTGGCTTGTGCACGCGTCTGTCCATGTCTAGAGAAAGGAAATGAGAGACCGGGCTAGCAGGGGACAGCAAGGCCGCGTGAAAAACACAGTCCATCGCGGAGGTCTTCTCATCGTGAGGATAAGGATAAGGAAAGATCATGGTACAAAACAACGCCAACCGCTAGAGCTATGTTTAGTCATCAGATTCTCATGTCGATGTATGGCTGTGCTAACGTGTCCAAGGTCGTGTGCACTAGAGGTACACAGCCAGAACGTCTATTTGTGTGTACGTGTGTGTGACGGGTCTGAGTTTGTGTTGCACTATCACAATCGCTTAGGTACAAAAACTAAGCAGCAGTCAACCGATTAACACCCATGTGTCCTTCTGCACGACCCCACACACTTTAACCTGACGACCAACTCGATTACCCATTGTTGTCCACGTCCATAGGGTCACTGACTTTCCTGCACTCAGTCTTTCACAATACTTTTCCCAAGAAAATGGCATTATTGTTTTCTATGCCTGTAATTCTTTGGTACTCTGCTGCTTTCATTACGGTCAATGGGTCTTTTCTTATTGTACACAGAAATGTCCTTCCAAAACATACAAGCACACACTTTCTTAGTTCTGGTTGGCCGTCGGTAGCGTCGATTAGCTGTCAGATGGGAGCAGACCGGGCAGCCCATTGGTCAAATGGCTTTAGACCCGGCGTGGGCCGGCTCTGACACAACAACAGACGACAGCAGTACATCCATCTGGAAGTAAACACACATGCCAATACAAACAGACTAGACAGATAGCTGTACATATACACAAACCCACACAGAAAATCTCTTCTGTGGATACACACATACAGTAGCACATGCTGTGTTCACACATACACATGTTGGCAAAAAGTCTCACACGGGCACACAAATGATGTGTCAATACATGAAGACACACATAAAGAATCCCTTTGCCAAACTATGTCGCTCAATACCGTGACAAGGGGATGAATGGGGGAACCGATACTTCCAGGAAGGAGCGCCAGGGCATTTGGGGAGACTGGATATCCCAAGCTCTCCTTTAAGAAGAACCTCTTCCTCACTTTAACTGGCTTTTATAAAGAGCGGTGACCTCCAAACTGGACATGCATTGACTTCAAAAAGGGCCGATCGGTCGAGCTTTGAGAGGTGTGCAGACTTCCAAAGAGACGTGCATCGACTTCAAAGGGAAAGTGGGAAACCAGCTTTTGAACGCATTAAATTTTAATGGTGGATGGGATGTAAACAGCATCACCTTCAGGTTTGTAAAAAAAGACTCCCATGGGGGCAGGTGTAGGTGAACAGCAATATAGGCTGTACGGCTAGGATTTCTCTTTTGATGGTAAGACCTAGTGGCCCTGTGATAGACTGGCGACCTGTCCAGGGTGTACCCCGCCTCTCACCCTGTGTCGGCTGGGATAGGCTCCAGCCCCCCCCGCGACCCTGCATAGGATAAGCGGTATAGCTGATGGATGGATGGATGGATGGATGGTAAGACCTAGCGATCGATAAAAAAAATCTAGCTGGAGTTCGAGTCCTGGTGAGTGCCATGCTGCATGTCCACACTTCCGGCCTAAATAACATGAGTCCTCTGTGCACGGTATTGTGTCCTTCCATTGGTTTCGTTCTATGGCGATTGTTTTTCCCTGAGAGAAATGGCCCGCACTCACATGCACACACACACACGAACACAAACACAGCTTGTATTGTCGTGCAAGTCTTCGATCCTATACGCCCCTACTCTATCTACGTTTGCGCAATCAATCAAACAGAAATACTCGCACCCAAACACACACAACAGGTTTGTTACCTGGACCGACAAGCAGACGGGTGACACTAAGCAGGGATCACATCTCCAATCCTAGGCGTTCTGGTGGGTGTGTGTTTGTTTGTAAATTTATGCCTGACAACCGATCTAAATCACGAATAAACAGATATGGCACACCATGAGGGAAGAAAGAGACATGCTCCACTTCCTCTCTCTCTCTCTCATTGCACGGAGCCGTTTGCCTTCTGGAGCTCTCTCTCTCTTTCTCTCTCTCTCTCTCTCTGGCTCGCTCTATCACTCTGCCTCTATCGCTCGCTCTCTGGAGGCAGGAGGATCCGGAGGAGACGCAGATAGCCGACGACTTTCCCTCTGAAGTGCTCCGGAGACGTTCTGCTGCCACCCTCCCCGGGGGAGAGGAAAAAAGAACAGCATACCCATGCTCACTTTTGGGGCAGTGTGAGTGCGTGTGTGTGTGTGTGTGTGTGTGTGTGTGTGTGTGTGTGTGTGTGTGTGTGCATGCATGCAAGTGCATTCACACACACACACGCATAGGACAGCAGGGTTCCTCCGCAAGCTGCCACGGCTTTGTCAGTAACAGTCAGCCTTCTCCCAAGGCCCTGTGTCTCCTTGGCAGTTGTAAATGGGATGTGACTGAGGCAGGGACACACACACAAATACAAACACACGCGCGCGCGCACAAACGTGCACGTGGGCGAAGAGAGGCCACCTCAGTCTGCGGCGGAGTTAGCCGACCAGTGACCCCGGGGTGGGCCAAGGTAGATGTAGCAATGACTCCATATCTTTGGGCTAGCGGCGCGGTCGCACCCTAACTTGACAACCAATCCCTGGGCTTCTGTGAACCCGCCTGCCACGGCCCATATTTCTAAAATGGCCTCTCCAAATCTACTTCTGGTCCATTTGGTGCTCAGCCTATCAATAAGGGGAACACAGACGAGGAAAAGGCCATCCACTCTTTCTCTCGATAGTTGGTATTTGAGGAGAAGCTGGTGTCCACCTGAACAAAGAGTAGTGATGTTGACAGACTGGGATAAACTGATTGACATGACATGACATTGACAGGGTCAGAGTGTAAAGGGCTGGAAATGAGTGGTTTAGGATAACAGACATCCACTGGGACAGAAGCCCTAGAATCGGCTCCAGGCCAATGAGACTCTAGTTCTGTGTGTGTGTGTGTGTTTGTTTTGTTCATGTCCCAGTATTCCTAGACCAGACCAGGGAATGGAGCATCACCGGTGGGGATAAGAGGGATGGTTGAAGCAGCTAGGCCCCGCCGTGTGTGTGTGTGTGTGTGTGTGTGTGTGTGTGTGTGTGTGTGTGTGTGTGTGTGTAGGTGGGGGGTGGGGGTTGTCTGTGTGTGTAAAGGAAAATAATGTGAAAGTTGAAGGGGCTATTTGATGCTATTAGACTGACCCTGAGCTCCAGCCCTTTATTTCCCCTGACAGTCAAACATATTAGATCAGCTAGCCTCCCAGCCACACACACACACACACACACACACCCCAATATGCACATCCACACATACACTAACACACACTCCCATTTGAATACACCCCCCCCCCCCCACCCCCCTTTGGATGTCCTCTATTTTTGGTTAATTGAAAAGCAGGTGTGACATATTGCACTTTGCACACACACACACACACACACACACACAGAGAGACAGCTTGATATAAGGAAAAATCACTTTCTCTGATAGCGTAGAATCTGTCCGTTCCAAAACTGATACTTACGGTTATCAGCGATTGTCATCTGCAAAGAAAGAAAAATCCCTACATTTTCTCCCGGGACTCAGGAGTGGTGAGCCCTGAATACTAATGCCCACGCTTTGCTCTTGCACCCGGCATTTTAATCCCAGATCTACTGAGTCCAGTGATCCGGAACAGAGTAAAGGGAAAGCTGACACGGAGATAGGAAATGACGGGGATCCGAAGGAATTGGGTCCGCTTGAAGGACGATAGGAATTTCCTGCTATGCCCATCCACTTTAAACAAGAGAGGTGGGGGGGGGCAATATGAGACACCCTTACACACAGAGTGATCCAGGGTGATCCCAGAGCTTTTTCCCCCCTCTTGGCTTCTTTTTTATGCTGATGCGTGGACGATCCCCTCCCCTGGTGCCCGTTCCCCTCTGTTACCATTCCTCCTCTCAGAGCCTGTTAGTTATCTAACACTGACTGTACTGGAGGAGGAATAACATTAGGGAGGCTTGAGCCGTGGGTTTTATCTTAAGGTCAGGTTTTACATATCCTGTCCGCACACACACACGCTATCTATGTGGATTACGCTCACACCCCAACGCAAGCGCACAAATCCACAAACCTTTCCGCCCACCTATTTAAACGTGCGTGTGCGAACACACACACACACACACACACACACACACCTGTCGTAGGTGACAGAACCTATCTCCTAGCCACAGTCAGTGACCTGGGTTAAGCAGGTAATGGCTGCTTGTCCCGGCGCCAGGATTAATGGGCTGTGGAGAGACCAGATAAAGGAGCCATCATTAACACACACACACACACACACACACACACACGCGCGGGCGTTCAGACGCTCATCCCGGGCACAAAGACCCACACTCAGACACATAAACACGTTCAGACACAAAGACAATACCATCATTAGGGGCCAGCGATGTTTTGCGAGCGACCGCTAAGCTTCATCGACGGGGCCATTACGATCCTCTACCTTTCAATTTCAGGAGCCAGACGTGGGCTTTCTCAAAGCCATAGGTCTGCCACATCAAGCTAAAGAACAGGGGTGGGCACGGAATGAAAAACAAGGTGTTGAAGCCGCAATGAATCGCGGAGCGGAAAGGCAATTGAAACGGAGTCTTTCACTCTCCAAGAATCTGCACTGCTGAAAAAGCGAGGGCTAGAGAGAACTATTTTTAAAGATTGGTTACGTCTTTACTTAATTCCGATATTAGGGATGGTTGAGCGGTGGGTTTTATCTTAAGGTCAGGATTAGCATATATTGTGCGTGAACGCACACACACACACACACACACACACAAACACACAAACACACATTGATGGAAAGAAGGAACTAATGGAATGAGGGAAACGCAGACTGAAAAACGACTTGTGTTGGTATGGGTTGCAGCTGCTGTGACAGCTGTTGTGAGGAAGGGGGTTTTAAATATTGTAAATGTATGAATTGATTGTGTTTGACTCTAGGAGGAACGCCGAGATGGAGCTTAGCGGAGTTGGTTATATCAACATTAGAGTTGGATCATGTCTACCGTGACTCGATATGTACTTCTGTGCTTGGATAAATCATTTCTACATGGTATGCATAGGAATATTAAACTTAAATGGTTACATCCCTTTGGCTATGTGTTAAATGGAGCAGCTAATGTTCCACCAACTTAAACCCAATAAGGTAAATCATGGAAGCAAGTGACATACATACTTAGGTATCTTTAAACACTTAAAACAAATCAGGATTAATGACTTACTGCTAAGATGTAGTAGCGGCCTCAGATATATATACATATATGTATATATATATATATATATATATATATATATATATATATAAAAAGAAGAAATAAATACCACAAACTGAGTGTCTCTGTGTTGAAACAAACACACGGTTGATATGAAGTGACTGCAGTACTGTAGCTATAATCCACTAGCAGCCACAGACCTGCTGGTGTAACCCTGCTATCTGAAGCTGGCTTCTCCCTGTCAGACACTACATGATACACTTCACGTGATGTGAAATGTCGGGGCTTCTCGTTGCTCTCTCTGTAGATACAGAATCAATTACCAAGCTGAACGCACACTACTACCCCCCCCCCATCCCCCCCCAAACAAAAACACTCAATGTTTATGATTCAAATCTGCATAATGGTCCTTAGAAGCAATTTGCCAATGACACACATTAGTTTGTGTCAATGCTGCGACTACTTGTCGTTTTTGTAAGGGGAATTCGTTTTTTTTTTATTGGCTGTCAATTGTCTCCCTACTCATTTTCCAACTCCCTCAAACCTTAGTGAGAGCCTCGTGTTCAGTCATTAAACTCACGTCTCAGTCCTCAGCCCGTATTTAACACTATAGTGAGCTGCGTGCGGTGGTCACATTGACTGAGATCTCTCACTCAGTCAGATCAGTGTGAAGTCGAACACTGCGACCGCTAGTGTTTCCGTAGCAGACTGTGGCTCAGTGATTCAGACGTACCGAGTCATCTCAGTCCACAGACCACAGAGCAGTGCTGCGGAGTCAAACTCAATGGTCGTGACTCTCGTTCCCTCACTCAGGTTTCCCAGCTTAACTGCAAACTAGAGGAGATAACCTCTGCAATCCATCCGTAACCATGTGTGCATACGTAAAACAATATTGCAGGAGTCTGAAAAAGTTGTTATTTAGGTACAATTAGTATGGGGAACTAAAAAAGATGGGTCTAAAATAGTTCATTCATGTTTCTGCGCGTCACTAAAGAATGCAATCGTCTGACAATAGTTCCCCTAAATAAAGGCTTTAATCTGGTTAGGTCCCCCTCTGCTCGTGGAAACAAACAATGGTTTCCTTTCAGCCCTTTCCTCGTCTAAATTTAACTCTCCCCCGCCCACCTAGTCTCCCACCGATACATTACATAAAAGGGAACATTTTCAATTCTCGCATAAACAGTTGCAAACCATCCCTTTTATATAATTTCTTTGGGGGAGATCGGGTGGGTGGGGGGAGGGGGGGGTCACGCAGTTAAATCTAGATGACTCATGGGCTGAAAGACGACTCTCCTATTTCGAGAGCTCACGGTTCGTGCTAAATAAAAAAACATAGCACGAGCTGTAAAGAAGCCTGCCCGTTCTTTGTTTTCACATTTCCAAAGTGTAATTCTCAGGGATCCCGGAGCACATCGACATGAGTTGCTTTGCCGAGCAGGGTCCTGCGTGGGAGAGTGCCGGGCCGCGTCGTGAGCCGAGGTCCCGACCACAACGCTGGGGGCATGCCGACAGGATCGGGCCCGGCTGAGTCGACAGCTAGCGAACGGTGGAACAGTGAAACGCCGTGACCAAACATAGCCGGGCCCGCTTAGAGGAGCGGCCTCACACACACCGGGGTCACGAGCTTATGCTGCACGTCCATACCGACGTCACACACACACACACACACACACACACACACACACACACACACACACACACACACACACACACACACACAGCACACATGGAGCAGAATGGTTGTAAAACAGAAGGGGGGCCTCTAGCAGGGGAACCATGAACGGCACGCCATGTCAGCAAGCACGGGGAGACGATCGAAGCACACAATGTCTGTCAACGCAGACGACTTGTCCGCCTTGTCCCGCCTCTGGAGCCTGGGGGGGGGGGCTCCATCCCCGTCGGACACGTTTGGTCCCCAGGCTCCGTTAGGAATGCAGGGGAAGTCCGTCTCGCCTCGTCGTTCCCATGCTTTGATCCGGAGCCCGCGTCCCTCCTCCGTCGAATCCAATCCGTGTGTGTGTGTGAGCCTCCTACGTGTCTCCCATAGCCTCCGCGCTCCCCTCCCCCACAGACCACGGCCCGTTTGTGTGTACAATAAGGATTAATAATACATATCAGATAGAAAGCAAGTTGTTACATTATTGATTACTTTGGTGCAGAGGGAAACCCATGCTGTCTCCATCGTTTCATGCCCCCTAACAAACGCACAGACACACAAACACACAGACACACACACACGCTGTGAAGGTGGTGTATTTGATCAAGGCTCGGCAGCTTTAAATCATTGAGTAGAGTGACGATGGCTGTCTTCCCAGCTGAGAGGCCTCGGTGTGGATCACATGCCGGGAAGGAGAACAGAGGGAGGAGGGGGGGGGGGGGGGGGTCTTCTCTGTTCCCTCTAAGCAGATGAGATGGCTTTGCTGCTTCAAAGGCAAGCCTCTCACGTCCAACGAGGCCTTGCCAGATCAGAAGAGACGCAGGACCAGCGACCAAAGAAAAGGAAAGGAAACTTTTCCCAAACGTTTCCCAATTCATGTGTCTCTGTCCAAAGGCAGAGTTCAGCGAGATACAGTAGGTTGATCACATATTTCAATTCTATTGAATCCAACAGGTGGTGTGTCACACACGTGCCATGGCGCCAACACCAGGGCAACGCATCACTAGCGCTTTCCAAAGGGAAGCGGCTTGGAAAAACTTGGTGGCGGGAAAACTTGAGCTGCCAGGCCTGGCAGATGGAATCGAAAACATTTTGCAATGTGACCTGGGGGACCGTGAACAGAGACGCACACTTCCTGCTCCCGTCCTTTCCGGCCCCGGGGAAATCACTACAGTAACACCACTGATGTAAATCCTGTGTTTTTCCTCCATTAGCGTTCAGAGCAACTGTGTGCGAGTGTGTGTGTGTGTGTGTGTGTGTGTGTGTGTGTGTGTGTGTGTGTGTCTGTGTGTATGCGAACGGGTGTGCTTACTGTGAGACTTATCCGCCTGTGTTTATCGTAGCTCATTACCACAACAACAAAAAAGCCAAATCCTCTTAGGCCAACGAGCTCCATTTAGATTTACTAAAAGAGGAAATACACACGCACACACACACACACACACTGGCATTGAGCTCTCAGACATAACCCGACACTGGGGAGTATGAAGGAAGGCGCTCGCTCATTATGCTGCGGCGTGTACTTGGATGGCTCCTCAAATCCTCCAGGGCTTCTCCTTTCCTCTCGGCGGCTGTCCCTGCCGTTCCCTTCACCCTGCCGGGGGAGAGACACACCTGCTGATGGAGCGGCTGCTGAGTCACTCTGGTGGGAGACGCAACGCATGGAGCCCCACACTCTCCCATTTGAATAAGCCTCAACACACACACACACACACACACACACAGAGAGAGAAACTGATCTAAGGTAGGAGAAGAAGCCAACTCGCTGCCGGTGCCCCTAGCTGTCCCATGGGCTACTGTGTGTAAACATAAACACAAGCACACACACACACACACACACACACACACACACACACAGATATTGACTTAGAGAAACAACACCGGGACATTTTTTGTTGAATCCATATCAATATTTGGCCGGTGAGGAATACACCCTCCGTTTTAATCAGGCAAGGAAGCTGAGCCCTGGGCCTGGCTCTCCAGACATGCCCTTTGACCCTTTCCCATGTACGGTCAACAAGTATGATATCGCTGGGGCAGGTCATAGGAGACCAGTGTCACTCATAACATGTCACGAAACATCGATCCGGCTATGATTGACAAACCAATCCGTGTACCTCCGGGAAAATGTTAATTTTCCCGAGAAATGCTATAACGTAACATTTGTAAAAGATGTCCTGTTTGTAAGCAATCAAGATCAAAAGAATTTAAAGCGTCATCCAATTGTGGACGCACTTTTCTTGAGCTTGAAAAGCATTAGAACACAAACATTTTACGAGGTGGGGAAGATTGGACACTAGGGATCCATTGAAAGGAACAAGCAGAAAGAAAACAAATATTTTGGAAGATAAACTGTACATATGCTTTGGGCAATCAAATGCAAGAAAATGAGTTATGCACTTTGTTGAAACCCTTCCTCTTGGCAAACCTTTAGAAATGGTGGCAACGAAAGTCTGGTGCACAGACAAAAGCTTGCAGTAAAACCGATAGCCCTGAGGAAGATAAAACATGCCCTTTATTAGAACAAGCATGTTCCACATTTTGGAACAAATACGTAGATGTGCTGTATAGCGTAGCGATCACTAATGCACTGCCCCTAACGGCATTTAGGAATAAAAACATAAGAATCCATGCAAAGGCAGATTTGAAACGGCAAAAAGAGAAATCTAAGGTCACCCAATGTTTTATTCATGCTTTCCTAAAACCACATTTGGCCCCAGGTCCCCCTTATTACTTCTACTGACACCTATGTGTGAATGGGGCCTTCGGAACATACAGTACAAGGTTATTTCACTCTAGAGTATGGTTCAGTGTATTGTTAGGTCAAATATTATGTCTTATTATGTGTGTGTGTGTGTGTGTGTGTGTGTGTGTGTGTGTGTGTGTATGTACGTGGTGTGTGTGATTTTAGAGGCACTTTCAACGCATCCTACTTTTCTCTGCTCGTCTAGCCCGTCTCACCAGCAAACATGATGAGAGGAAGAACAGCAGGTCAAACATACACACACACACACTCTCTGCAGGACCGTCCTGTGGCTCAAGGCTTTTTTTTTTCAGTGTATGTGCGCACAGATTGTCTTTTTTCACGGCGAGACTGATCAATAGGAAAAATCCAGTCCACAGCGTAACGTTTTCCACCTCACCCTCTCTCTCTTTTACTCACACACACACACACACACACACACACACACACACACACACAAAGACACACCCAGCAGAGCGTGCCTGTGATTTTGTCCTCTGGGCGTATAATTGAGAGAACCTCCCTACGACTCCTTACTGAAGCTCCACTGCTCTACTCTGATTGCATGATTGGATAGATAGAGAATGTGTGTGTGTGTGTGTGTGTGTGTGTGTGTGTGTGTGTGTGTGTGTGTGTGTGTGTGTGTGTGTGTGTGTGTGTGTGTGTGTGTGTGTGTGTGTGTGTGTGTGTGTGTGTGTGTGTGTGTGTGTGTGTCCTACTTAAATCCATTATACCGATGGGATAGTTGAGAGTTCAAGTACAGCTGGATCATAGAACACCTACAGGCATGTAAGTTGAGGATGGAGAATGTGTGGGCTGAACTACCTTGATAACATGCTAACTATTTATTCACACGTTATGAAAGCATACATACTATACATATATATACATACTACATATATATATACATATATACACATATATACAGTGCTGTGCAAAGGTATTTGCCCCCTTGCAGATACTTATTGTTTTTGCACATTTGTCACACTTAAATGTTTCAGATTATCAAACAAATTTTTATATCAGACAAAGATAACCTGAGTGAATACAAAAAGCTGTTTTTAAATTATGATTTCATTTATTAAGGGAAAAAAGCTATCCAAACCAACCTGGCCCTATGTGAAAAAGTAATTGCCCCCTAAACCTAATAACTGGTTGTGCCACCCTTGGCGGCAACAACTGCAATCAAGCGTTTGCGATAACTGGCAATGAGACTTTCACATCGCTGTGGAGGAATTTTGGCCCACTCTTCTTTGCAGAATTGTTTTAATTCAGCCACATTGGAGGGTTTTTGAGCATGAACGGCTTGTTTAAGGTCATGCCACAGCATCTCAATCGGATTTAAGTCCGGACTTTGACTAGGCCACTCCAAAACCTTCATTTTGGGGTTTTTGAGCCATTCAGAGGTGGACTTGCTGGTGTGCTTCGGATCATTGTCCTGCTGCATAACCCAAGTGCGCTTGAGCTTAAGGTCACGAACTGATGACCGGACATTCTCCTTCAGGATTTTCTGGTTGAGAGCAGAATTCATGATTTCATCAATTTCGGCAAGTCGCCCAGGTTCTGAAGCAGTAAAGTAGCCCCAAACCATCACACTACCACCACCATGTTTGACTGTCGGTATGACGTTCTTTTCCTGAAATGCTGTGTTAGTTTTACGCCAGATGTAACGGGACGCACACCTTCCAAAAAGTTCCACTTTTGTCTCGTCAGTCCACAGAATATTTTCCCAAGTCTTGGGGATCATCAAGATGTTTTTTGGCAAATGTGAGACGGGCCTTTGAGTTCTTTTTGGTCAGCAATGGTTTTCGCCTTGGAACTCTCCCATGGATACCATGTTTGTCCAGTCTCTTTCTTATTGTTGAATCATGAACACTGACCTTAACTGAGGCAAGTGAGGCCTGCGGTGCTTTAGATGTTGTTCTGGGATCTTTTGTGACCTCCTGGATGAGTCGATGCGCTCTTGGAGTAATTTTGGTAGGCCGGCCACTCCTGGGAAGGTTCACCACTGTTCCATGTTTTCTCCATTTGTGGATAATGGCTCTCACTGTGGTTCGCTGGAGTCCCAATGCCTTAGACATGGCTTTGAACCCTTTCCAGACTGATAGATGTCAATGACTTTGTTTCTCATCTGTTCTTGAATTTCTTCAGATCGGGGCATGATGTGTTGCTTTTTGAGATCTTTTAGCCTACTTCATGTTGTCAGACAGGTTCTATTTAAGTGGTTTCCTGATTTTACAGTTCTGGCAGTAATCAGGCCTGGGTGTGGCTAGTGAAATTGAACTCAACTTTCCCAAAAATTTGGTTAATATCAGTTAATTCATGATTTAACAAGGGGGGGGGCAATTTCTTTTTCACATAGGGCAAGGTTGGTTTGGATAGCTTTTTTCCCTTAATAAATGAAATCATTTAAAAACAGCTTTTTGTATTTACTCAGGTTATCTTTGTCTGATATAAAAATTTGTTTCATAATCTGAAACATTTAAGTGTGACAAATGTGCAAAAACAATAAGTATCTGTAAGGGGGCAAATACTTTTGCACAGCACTGTATATATACATACAGTTTTGTGCATAGCATGCATTGCATTTTATGGACGGTGCACAGTTCTGACCTTTCGGACCTTAGTGGTGGTATCGTTATGTCATGTTATGTTATGCATTTTGAGAACAGTTCAGGAAAGATGAATGTCCTCTCAGCGTTTCTAGCCTGTAGTGTTTGTTTTTCCTGCGTCTCAGAGACTGAGCAAACCGAACCATGCTGGACGACGATGCCAGTTCTCTCCCAGTAGACAGCACTGCCTTCTCCCGCTCGCACCCGCCCCAGACACCTCTACACTGCCTCCAGGCCCAAAGGGGACCATTCAGGCATTCAGTACACTGACACCATCAATGTATATAAGGATTATACTGTATGTACAATGAGTCACCAGAGTATTCTTGACATAACAGGACTGGTGTGAATGCCAAACGTGGAAATCCGGTTGCTGCAAAGGAAATATGTGGATACGTGCATGTGCCTTTGAGAGGGTAAGATAGTGCGGCCATAAAAAGATTCCTCCAGCGTTTGTATGGCACGCTTGTTTATTCTTGGGCCCAGGGTTTTTGAATTTCCATCCATTACCATTGCAACTTCTCGCCCTTTAGCTTGACTTTAGCCTTGCAGCATTTGTCACCTCTTTGCCGCACAGAAACACACACACACACACACACACACACACAAACACACACAAACCAAACAAACAAAACGTAATCCCGGGCACTAAAATTGCAGGGATACATTTCTATAGAATCGCACTAGGAGGCAAAATTGCATGAAAGCAACTTGGAAGAAAAACCTTTTAGGCGCTCTCGGGATTAAATCTTACTGCTAAGCCCTGATCAAATAACTGATTGTTCAGCCTACTTCAAGGTGAAGCGTGTTCACACTCACAAACACAAGCGCAAACAAACACACGTGCACACACACACACACAGACTCACACATACACACACACACACACACACACACACACACACACACACACACACACACACATACACAGACACACACACCTACAGGATGAGAGTGGTAATGTAATCTAAGCAGCCCACTTTTCCCCATCTTTTATCGGACATCTTCCTCGCTCATATAGATATCTCACATCGATTAACCATGTTCTCATTTCTCCCTTCCTGCTCCACCACTTTAATTACTTTCGTTTTGATCAAGGGAATGTACCGAACAATCCTCTTAGGTTGTCTCTCTAAAACGGATATCTTGGTAATAGCTGTATGAGGGGAGGGAGGAGAATCAGTGAGAGAAGGGTTTTATTCAAGAGAAGCTCCAATCTGGAGTTCATGTGTAAGACTGTAGACACTTAAAAGTGCAATCTACTTTTTTTAAATCCCTCTCTCTTCAATCAAAGTATTTAATTATTCTTTTTTATTGACCTTTAATTTATCAGGTTAGTCTATTTGAGATGCAACTACAAAACTATTTATACAATATCGTAAACAGTATAGGAACAAATATACCTAAAATCCTGACATGCAAAACTGAATTATGGTAACAATTACAACACAGACAAACCTCTACGTTAATTTACTGACACAAACCACTTGAGCTTCACCTTTTTGATTAGTGAGTTATTTCTAAGAAAAAGGAGCCGAGTCCTTAAACGTTTCCCAAACTCAGTGTGTGTCAGGGTACTGTCAATAATATTGAGTCATAGGATTTCGGGGAATGGTAAATAATGTAGGCGCTAATGTAAGACAGAAGCTTTTTTACTAGTACCTTGTATGTAAACATGTGACTTGATCTACGTGCTGATAAGGAATCCCAACTAACTGCCATATAGAGCATACAACGATGTGTGATTTTGAATTTGTAATGAACCTCAGAGCACAATGAAACACATTATCTAACATTTTTAAAGAGAAATCGGAAGCATATACAGAATGTCTGCATGATTCAAAACAGGCAGAGAGGTCTGAGACTACACTTCTTTTTGTCTACAAAAGAAAAGCATGTTCAGCATGCAACTTTTCAAGACATTGTATGTGAGTCTTAAAAGTTCGGCCATCATCATTTAATTTATCCATCCATCCATCCATCCATCCATTAGCTATATCGCTTATCCTTTGCAGGGTCGCGGGGGGACTGGAGCCTATCCCAGCCGGCACAGGGCGAGAGGCGGGGTACACCCTGGACAGGTCGCCAGTCTATCACAGGGCTGACACATAGGGACAGACAACAACTCATACTCACTTTTACACCTACGGGCAATTTAGAGTCACCAATTAACTTACATGTTTTTGGACTGTGGGAGGAAACCGGAGTACCCGGAGGAAACCCACGCGAACACGGGGAGAACACGCAAACTCCACACAGAAAGGCCCTTGGGTCATTGAATTGGTGGGGATTGAACACTGGACTTTTTATTTATGTGGTCACAATATCTATTTTCTTACCCTGTATTGGCACCATGTGAAGTAAGTTCTTAGACTTTGTGAACAGCATACATTCCGTTGTGTTAGCGTTCAATAAAAGAGAAAATCAATTTGATTGAAACACATTAAAAGCACATTGCAAATTTCTGCAGCCTTAACCAGCGTGGAGGCACAGCAGTAAATCACAGTATAGTCAGCATAAAAAGAAAGTTAGCATTTGTTCCATCCTGAGCCAGAAAATTTATATTTAAATTGTAAACAAAAGAGGACTAAGTACTGAGCCCTGAGGGACACCCTTAACAACAGTTAACACATCTAAAATGAAGCCCCTGAGCTTTGTGCGTTGAGTTGTGTCAGATAGTTTACCAACTATCCTCCTGCATGAGGGGAAACTCATGATTAAATACTTTTTGTTTCAAACTGTCATGATCAACAGTGTAAAGTGCTTTAGAAAGATCAATAAAAAGAGACGCACAGGGTTGCTTATCATCAAGTGCATTGCAAATATATGTGGATGTGTTTTATTCATCGAGGCTATACGTCCCAGTTCATGCCTGTAAAATGTGTCTGCCATGCTCATGTGGCTTCATAAAAAAAATGAAGAACATGCATAAACCATTCAATTAGTCACAAGAGATGAGAGCTATCACACACACATCTTTAGACTTCCATAAAAGATGCATTTGGCAGAACTCATCTTTCCCACATTTTCCGGTGGTTCAAAGGGAAGGGAGTACACACTGAAAATATTTGTATATCCCTCGCTGAATATTCCTCCTGACGTGTTTTCTCCACTGGCTTACAGATGTAGAGGACTCAGTAAACCGCATAACTGATGTTGCTGGGGTCGATTAGGTTATCTTTGCCTAATTCACTTTACAGCAGGAGTAGAAAAGGGAATGGCTCAGGGGATCCTGGACTGAGACAAAGGGCAGTAATATTGAACAGTTAAAACAATCT
>JAPMUY010001300.1:60000-82500 GCA_026901105.3 Galaxias olidus
AGATCCTGTGTGTTTCAATAAGAACTCATACAATGCTTCATAAGAATGCTTGCATATTTTCTTCTCCATGCGATCAATGAAGATGACGTTAAGGCCTGCAAGGTTACGACAAACCAGGGAGTAATAGAGTAGGGTTTCTTAGCTTAGCTATCTTACTTAGTCTATCACAAGCATTGTTAGTGATGATTCCCAACCTGCATGTTTTAAAAAGGTCAACATACTGCAAAAAGGGCAGTTTTTAAAAGCTAAACTCAATGGTTTCTTCCCGGTTCTGCCCATTAGGTGTCAGTGAGTGGAGTCAAGTTAGCATAACCAGATTAAAACAAGTTGTGGAAAGGCACAATTTCATATTTCCTTTTGGCGTACATCGTCCGCCTTAATTTGCCTTTACTAAGATAACGCTTTCCGTGTATTAAAAGTTCTAAAGCAGTTTGAAGTTCCTAATAGTCCTGTCAGGTAAAGAGCTTAAAAAGGATAAAACAAGACCAGTCACAGCTGACTTTGATATCTTAATATATTACGGCCATGTGTGGGTCTATGAAATTATATGAAAAAGTATTTTTTAAACGAAGTCAATCACACCTTCATTTCCAACTATGGAAGCCGCAGTAGTTGGCTTAGTCCATCACCTATTTTACAAACTGATATAAAACACTATGAACTTTTTCTACTTGTACACTTGATAAAGGAGATCAAAACCGTATGTCGGACCACTTGTTTGGTAGACTGTTAATTCCGCTTGATGTCTTTCTCTTATCATGCCCATCCTTTGTGCCCATCGATTATAATGACAATCAATGGGAGTAGAACTGCCTCAACTCAACGTAATTACTCCTGCTTTTCTCCCTCCGCATTGATCCTTTTCTCCCGTCTGCCTGGGAGGAGGAAGGAGGGGATGATGAAGGGATGAGGGGAGGATAAATGGATACATCTCATTCATGGAGGTAAAGTCACTGAACAATAACCAATTAGAGAGATTGTGGGGCTCAGGTTATCACTTTGATCTGTGTTAATCAATGTGCGCGGGTCTGTGGGCACGTGTGTACTAACTTCCTAGTTAATCACTGTGTTTGTGTGTGTGCGCATGTGATTAGTGTGTGTGTGTGTGTGTCTCTGTGTGTAATTTAACACTTCTCCGAGCATCATCGACGTGGGTGTTCCCTATTAGGGCACTGCAAATTGGGGAGTGGGAGTTTTAGGGGCAAAAAAGCAAACTGTGGGCTAAAGGTGAGGGCACAAAAACACCGTTGGCCATTTAGCTGTGGGACTAAATCCTCTCCCGGGTGGAGGTAACCAGGCAACGTAAACCAGCCATGCTGCACTCCAGGACCCACACGGTCGGTATCCGCCCCAGTGGCCAAGATGTCACCTCCTCTGAGCGGGGCACGCACCGAATTCCTCTGCCCCTACTGTCATCTGACATACATCCCGACCGGGATTTCGCTCGGCTCACTCTCCCCGTGCTCCGACGCGATGTGTTTTTTTGTACCCGCAGTCAGAACAGATGTTTTTTTTCTTCCTTCAAGCCCATCATTCTGGTAGGGATAACTAGTGGTACAGACAGGGGGTTATTAGGGCCCATACTTTATGGATGGCTTGTCTGACCGACCGTCTCCAACTGGAAGTACACTAAGCTGCCGTGGAGCGGTCGGGGCAGGATGTGGCACTGTGTTTGTTGTTTGGAGTGTAAGCGTGTCTGTGTGCGTTTCTGTGTTCTGGTGGTGGGTGTGTGTGTGGATGTGGAGGGGGTACCTACACTATTAACACTAAACTTGTAACTAAACCATTTAGCTATCGTAACTGGTTTTTGAGTAATGCCTTCATTTCACTCGTACTACTTGAGAGAACATTGTATGGTACTAGTATTTGTTTGTCATCATCATCATCATCGTCATCCGCTTTGTCCGGGGTCGGGTCGCGGAGGTAGCAGTTCAAGCAGGGCATCCCAAACTTCCCTTTCCTGGAACCTCACTTCTGGAGTATTTGTTTGTCGAATAGTTTATTCAAATCAGATGAAATCCGTAGAAAACGGCACGCAAGCAATGTCATTCAGTTGACATTCAGTTACATAAATGCACTTAAAGGGATAGTTCAACTTTGTGGCAAACAAGATATCAGACAAGATGATCGGTATCATTGCTATGACTGTACGTCCCCAAAAATTTTATTTAGGAAAATAGGTAGGTAAATGTAACCCAGCTTAGCAACAATGTATGTAAGCCATTAGTACTGGCTAGCATGGTGGCTAGGCCTGGTCAAAAGTAACAAAAACACTGTAGAAACACTCCAAAGCTGTGTTATTTACATGTTGTATCCTCTAAATTTCGCATGTGCAGAAATTAAAATGTAAAAGTGAAACATTCTTGTTGAAACACATTGAAACAGATACGCGGTTGAACCTATTGTTGCAAGGCGGAATCATAGTTCTACCTTGTGTCAGGTTGGTAGACTCACATCCATAGGTCCGACCGCGTATCTGTTCCCTTTTGACGGAGCCATGCAAGCCGGTACTACAGCCATTGTTGATGTCTTTACATTGATGACTGATGTGGCTTATCCTTTGGGGACATGAAGAACAAACAAAAGAAAACATCCATGGGTGATTGCTATGTGCCACCCAAATGCAGATCCACACACTCCATTCCATTCATCTTGCTGTTCTATAGCTATGCTCACACTGCACAATTCGAATTTATTGCTTAGATCCGATTTTTTGGTTTTGCTGATCACATTCTTTTAATTATGGCCAATACTCGATTCCAGTGTAAACTGGTCACGGTCCTGATCTGACCCACAAAAGAATAATATGGATCATTTCCACCAAACAGTCTGTTTCGGTTCGAGTCAGTTTGTAACATCGGAAAAGTTATTTTAAAACGTTTCCGTAAGGAAACGTTGCTGTGAATGTTGCGAAAAAGAAAGGTGGAGCTAGAAACACTGCACACGAGAACAGCTAGACTCAATGTACAAATGCAAACGAACAAGCGATTTTTAAATATCAGATCCATTGCAACAGAGAATACTGGTATAAGCACCTCACGATGAAGGCAAATTCTTTTTTGATAGTTATGTAGCTACTTCATTTTATGGTAGCTATTTGCGGTGGAAACGCAAAAGAGATCTAGGGTTAAGGTAAAAGTTGACACGCTTTAGGTAACAGTTTCAAGGGTACTATACCGAGCGTCTTTGGTGGAAATGAGAAATTCAAAGATGTCACATGCACCACACTATCTATGAGTGATTTAAAAGTCGCATTAAAGTTACTAGAGGCAGTTTATCTGTAGGAGGTGATTTTGGCGACCCCTACCATTTGCTTAGAGTAATTACTTTTGCCTAACCGTGACAAGGAAGACATGCAGAATGCTCGTGGTCACTGCATATCCCCAGCATGATCAACGATTATACTCTAAGGATGGGCATCTCTTCCTGATATGGTGATTCACGTCCTTGTGCCGTGGAATAATCGTGACAGTTTTGTGGGAGAGCACTCCCAGCGGCAGACAACTCTTATATTGAATATTGAGACTGATTTGAAAGGCGATTCTTTTCATTCTCCCATGGATCGTACAATGTGCAAACTGTAGAAAGGTATTAATAATACGTTAATACAACAAAGAAGCCTTAGTGGCTTTAACTCTGAAATGACTGTTCAGACTGAGATTGCATTGCATGTGCAGCAAGAATTCCATCTCAGAGTCCCATATCTAGAAAGTTTCTGCTCCAGCATCTGTCTCTGCAGATGAAATGAAAATAGTGCAAATACAGTCATCTCCGCTGACTCATGCGCAGGCCTCCCTGCATTTAGGCAGATCACACAAATTGTAGCAATTAACACACAGATCCTGTTTGTTTGCAAAGTGATGACCGCATGGCAGAGATACTCTCTAGTCTTTGAGCTCGAGTCAAAGTCAAGTCTCAAGTCTTTGAGGGACAAGTCCGAGGCAAGTCTCAAGTCTTCGGACACAAGTTCAAGTCCAAGTCAAGTGTGACTCGAGGCAAAGTCGCAGACGCGAGTCCCCATCTCTGCCGCGAGGTTGAGCGTCTTCGATCATATGAATTGTACAACACTGTCACCTCTCGGTGTGTGGTTCAACTGTCAGAACTGAATGAGCCCTTTCTCCTTTCAGGGTATGTAGTTGGAAACAGGTTGATGGTGACACTGAAGCATTAAATTATGTGCTGATTAAGACATCACTCATTAAGAAATGTATCTTGTTTGCTTGTTTTTGTCCCCCCCCCCCCAAGATGGCCATGAGAGTGATTATCTTTCAGAAGCTGAGGTACGGAATGTTCCACTGACTGGAAAGCCTGACACGGTTGAAGATTAGATCAGCCACGTTAAAGGAACAGATATGGAAAGCCCACATTCAAAGTCATCCCTGTGCTCAAGCTGGTACCTGTCTTGACATCAAGATAGGTTCTCAGCAAATCAGCAAGCTTAGCGGATACTGAGATATTCCCCAACACATCCCAGGAAAGACAATGACAGTAGCCAACTTTGAGATACCATATTTCCCAGTCGATGTGGAATATCAACTGCAGCAAGCAAATTTGCTGTAGGCCTACCTCAGGGATGAAACTTTCCTCAAAGTGACAAATGAGCTTACACTTGAGATTTGAGTTGAGACGGCTTGTAGTTTCAAAACATACCCTAAAGATGAAGACTTTGGCATCGTGGCAGCATTACTGATAAACAAGCAACGTTGTCTTGGAGAATGAGGAACACACACTGGCTGTAGTGGATGGAAGCACACACTGATATTCAAAAAGGTCAAATTACAGATCAAAGTTATGTAGAGCAGGTCCCCTCAATGTGGTTGTTAATAGCAGAAAACATGGGGGACATTCACCGCAGGAAGAGCCTCCAAATACAACATAAAAAACAGAGGAAAGGTGAAACTCGTTTTTTACCAATTTACCAACCATGATCAGTTAAGCCTTGAAGGTGTCCGAAAAGACTAACTTGAAGAAATGAAGAAGAGAAGACCAGATGCACCACTTGAAGCAGTAGATGAATCTCACATTTGCCCTGATATGCAAAGAAGCGGTGACATCAGAACTTGCCAAGAAAATATAAGTATAAAAAAAAAAAAAATACATCAAACAAAATTTACATTGAATATAAACAACACATTTTCAATAAACAATACAAATAAATATTACATGTCCGAAATGGAGAAGGAATAAGTAAGATACTTTTCTTGTCCTGCCCCTTTTCCACACCTACACTACTGTCTTGATATTTATAATAGTCCAGCTATCATAAATACTAGAAGGGGCATGTTGAATTTTGAGTGTGAATCTCTTACAAAGTAGTTTTGCTGCATTAAGTTTGACAATGTTTTTCATTACCATGTTTCCTATGAAGTGAGTGCTTAAATGCTCAAGAGAGACTTCACAGTATTGATACAGTTATGTCTTGGAAGTTTGCCCTACTTGTTGCCTCGAAAAAAAAGTTAAAAGTTAATATATTTGTGTATTTATTTTAAAATTAATAAAAAAATCCTAATTAGAAAGTTAATTAATCTCAATTTATTTTCAGTCATGAATACTACTGTTAATAGAACTCAAATGGTAAACGTGTGTTTGTAAGTGAGAGAATGTCTGTTTGTGTTAGTCAGCATGTGTATGTTTCAAAGTGTCTGTTGCTGACAATGATTAGGCTCCTATGTCTCCCCTATCGCGGGATCACTTTGATTGAGCTTGATAAAGACTAATGAGATGACAGCTACAAGCTAATGGCTGGTCTCTGAACACCTGACAATTCCAGGCGCCCGCGCCCTGTAACTCTCTCCATCTTTCATTCTCTCAACTCTGTGTATCGATCTCTCCCTACCTCACCCTCCTTCCTTCTCTGACCCTAATTCTTGTCTCTCTCATTCTCTCTGTTGAGATGCTGTCATGTCACAGAATGGGATGATTTATGCGTCAGGAAGTCATTGAGGACGCCGTCCACCTACCTCCCTTTCTGTCCGTCTCGCTGTCTGTGTGCATGTCTTCAGGCCTGCTGGCCGGTGTGTCTGTCCTCTCTGCGTCTCTTTTGTCTGGCTAACTGGATTCTCCCTGAAGACCGAGGGAGAGTGAGACAGAGGCAAAAAGGAGGAAGAGCTCAACGCTGCCCCCACAATACCTACAGTAGATGGCGCGTGTATCTAAGGCGTTGCGGAGCGTTGTTTTAGACTTGAGTGAGCAGGCAGACCCATGAATACATCTCTCTCTTGTTTTCTCTTCTGACGTCAGCTGCAATTGACCACCTTGACAAACCAAAGAAGTCTTACCCACCGAGAATTGGACCCAAGCCCCATTCTTGTCCCCTCTCTCACCACTAACCTCCCCGCAAACTATTCTGCAGTAATTAGTGATCATCAAAAGCCCACAACGCCATGGCGGCGGCACGCTCAGTCCACTTTTCAAGCCGGCAGCGTTTTTTTTTTTTTTGCTTTTTTGCTTCATGTTTTATTGCAGGGGGGGAAAATGTATTAAAATCAAAATGGTAATTCGACAGCCCGGTTACGCGAGCAATCCTTCAGCTAAATTGATATGATCGCTGGGGGGAAATTGCCGTGGGTAGAGCGTTGGCACGGCAGCACACACATTCCAACTGCTCACGTCGGTCAACCTTGACCTCAGCGTTAATATCTCGCCCTCCCTCCGCCCACTACCTCCCCGCTGACACGTCAATCACAGGGTTGCCGTGGCGAGAAGGTTAGCGGCTGTCTGTCAGTCATGTCCCCTCGTCTGCCGTGCGCACGGACACACACACACACACACAGACGCACACACACACAGACACACACGTAACACTTAACACCTCCACAGCAACATTCATAGCCTTGTCTGCCCCCTGATATCCGGTCTTCTGTGTCAGGGTCAGCCAGCCGGAAACCCCTCCTGGAATACATCTCTAACGACTGCGGGCACACACACACACACACACACAGACACAGACACACACACTCATGGCACGCAGCAAAAACTAAGTGTGCACGTAAACTTGCTTGTGCCAGTCTGCTATTAGGGAAAACACCCCTCCACGTACACTCATCTAATCTCATCTAATATTTGCATAGTTGCTAATGCTAACACTGGAAAAGGCCAGTGTTCATCCTCACAGCGCCATAGGCAACGCATTAAATCAGTGCTGTTGTTATTGGGTTTCCTCGATACCCTATCAACTAATTTCCTCCAAACAATGTTGTGCTCTTTTCAGAGCAGTGCTAAAACAGAGGCAGTTCTGCCCGAAGGTGTGTGGTGTTGCCAATTAACCTCTAAAAACAGCAAGGTAAGGAGAACGAGGCCTGAGTGGTGGGACTCTAATTAGAACGGGGTGGAAAATTAACACGCACGCAACCATGCCCATGAGCACACACTCACACACACTTAGAGGCAGCCAGTTATCAAGGTGTGCACGGCAATATTCAACTGACATAGCCATCTCTTTTGCTGGTTTGGCACAACGAATAGCATCTCATTAAGTTAGCGTGCTGTGAGGTGATCACACTTCACAGTGATGGGGCATGGGACTCACACAGACGCTTTGAGGGCACGTTATTCAAGAAACAGCTCCCACGTTGCCTGCCCAAAATAAATCAAATCTAGCCCTAGCTCATAGCACTCAAACCTCAGATATTAAAATAAGGTCAACCCCGTGAGGGGGGCAAAATATTAAATCTTATTCAATCATTATCTCTAACTATAAGTAGAAGCAAATAAGCTGTGTTGGACATTTTCAACCATGACTAGAAGAATTGTATCAAAGTCCTGTCTGTGCAATGGGTGAATGGAAAATATTGTCTCAAATGAGGTTACTTCAGGAAAGATGAGAAATTAAGAGACAGTAGGGCTGTTCGACTCCAGATAATATAGTCGATTCTGATTCCTAATCATGGGAGTCGATAGAATCGATTCCAAGAATCGATTCATAGGAGCTTTTGAGCTGATTCCAATTTCATGTTTTTGGAGATTGGTTGAGCTGATATATCTAGGACAAGAGAGGGCCAGTGTATTTCCAGAGTATGATATATCATTCCCTGTTCATGGAACAGTATCAGTTGTGTTAAGATGTGAAAGCAGAAACAGAAGTGAAACAGAAGAGTTTTAATAACAATCGATTTGTTTTGCCTGTTCATAAAACAGAGATTATGAAATCTTCTATAATTTCCTTTCAATTAGATTTCTAAATTCAAAGATGGTTAAAATGGTTAAAGATTGATGGTACTTCTAGAAATGTTTTTATAACTTTGCATATCCTCCTTTTTATTATAGCCTAATTAAAATGTTATCTGAACTGAATTTTTTGTTGTATTATATTACTTCTCCATTCCATTCCATTTCTCTTTTATTCCATTCCATGCTTTCAGCTCCTCCAGCCGACACAAAACCACCTTATATATATTGCTATAGGTATATTGCTACATTCGTCGGCTAATGTTTAGACGGTTAGCCTGCTAGCTCCTACGTTCTGGTTCTGAGGCAAAGAGTCTCCTTTACCATTAGCAACAACTTATGAAAACGTTTTTGTGGCCAAATTGTCATTATGTTACTACAAAAATCTGCAAAATGTGTGCACATACGCATGGGCTAAACTAGAGTCTACTGGTCATCATGGAATCGATTCCAGGTCTTCGAGTCGATTGCCGATTCCAGCTATCACTGGAATTAAACTAAGTTATAGTCTGACTTTACTTTATCTGACTTGGAACGGTTTTCATATTTTTATAGTTATAGTAATGGTTATCGTCCTGGGTGTGTAGGCTGCTTTAGGGTTGCTTCTCCTGTTTCCGCCATGTTGTCTGAGATTTGTGATCACTAGGCAAGTGGCCATTCTTTAAATTACACAAAATGAACTAAATTAATGTTAAATAGACCAACAAATGCAATATCGTCCTTGACGTCACCCACTTTGGCCATATTCCAGAGACCTAAAGAGCAGGAGCATAGCTGGACCTGTCTATAAGACTCTCTGCCCTGCTCTATTGCACTCCATGTTGTAACGTGCGTCACTCTCTTCAATCTGTCCGTCTGTTTGCTCGCCAACTTCATTGATGAGTCATTTACCTGCCAACTTTATATGCTTTGAATGGCTTCCTTGCTATTGTGATAAACGTGACAGGAGGGTTTAATAGGGAGGTACCCGGGTGGCGGAGAGGGAAGGGGGACAGCAGGCTGGGTCTGAGGGAAGTGGCATCTGTTACGCTGCTGGGAGTATGGAGGGGGGACAACAAACGCTGAACAAATTCATCAAAGGTGAACAGACATGGGAGCACAGAGCAGGTGTGAACACACATACAAACACCTACAAACACACATAGACATACAGTACACGTAGACACAAACGCATGCGCAAACACACACACACACAGACGAAGACACATGGCTCTCTCTAGGACTTTAGCAAAATATGCACACAAAACTGTGCCCTCATAAAAAGAAACCCCCACAGCCGACACAACAGGACTCTCTGAAGCCCCCCCCCCCCCCCCCTGCAGCCAGACACGCTGGGGCGTCACCATGCCAGGACGTCTAGCTACAGCCCCCTGGGTTACTCGCACCCCTGCAGGGTCAACCTGGCACTTCAAGACGTGGGGGGGTGGGGGTTGACTGCCTGCTGAGAGAATTCTCTTTAAGTGGCTGGTCATGGGGAAACAGCACAGATACGACCTGACAGCTAACAGAATCTTAGCAAACACACACACACACACACACACAACCTGGGAAACCGGCTGGATAACGAGCGGGAGAAGGCAGGTCTAAATGCAGGGAGCGTTCTTTTTCCGTTTCTCGGGAATGCCACGTGGTGGGGCTGGCTGTCACCTCAGCATGTGTGTGTGTGTGTGCGTGAGGGGAGGCACAGTGGTGCACATATGGTCTGGTGTGCATCAACGTATGACGGCCTGCAACAGCCTTGTGTGTTGGAAAGTGTGTGTTGGAAATGTGTGTGTGCGTGTGTGTGTGTCCACTTGCCCTCTCCTGCTCATTATGAGGCCGAGTTCCGTGTGTGGCATTTCCCTTTGCCCTCTGACCAGGCGAGGCACAATTATGGAAAGGCCAATCCGGCGCCGCACGGCCTGTCACCGGGAGACAACCCGCTCCTTTCTCCCTGCTCCCTCCATCCTGTCTCCATTCCCCTCATCCCGCACGCTAGAGAGGAGAGCAACGAGGGTGGAAGTGTCAGACGTGACGGGGGGGACGGGACGGGGACGGGGATGGGGGGGGCAGAGTGGAGAGCTTATCTTAGGCCGCCTGGCTTCACACAATCTCTCCTCTGTTTCTCCTCTTAATTATACCTCTCCCCCCCCCCCTCCTCTGCTTTTCGTGTCCCCTTTTCCCTCTCTTTCACTCAGAGACGCCCGTTTTTTTTCCCTCCACGTTTAAAACAGAGGGATTAAGCCAAGCTTTCTGTGCGAGGCAAAGAGCGAGGGAGCAGGAAAAAGGAAGGGAGGAGACGTGCAGAGAAGGGACGCTTGATTGGGGGCAGTCACGGGGCGCCCTGCTGTCCCTCTGTCTCTCCCTCCTGCCTCCTCCCACCCCTCTGCCCCCCTTCCCTTAGGTAAGGACCTCTCTTCCAGAGAGAGAAAAAGAGCGAGGGGATGAAGAGATTAAAAGGAAATTACACAGAGCCCCTCTTCTGTGACAAGAGAGGAAGAGGCGAGTCGGAACTTCAAACAACTTTTTGAAAAGGAAAGGGGTCAGAGTTTAAAGACAGGGTGGGAGGGGAGGGAAGAGAGAGGGGGCACCAAAAAGAAAGTTGGATTCGTCGCCACAAAAGATGAAGTCAGATTGAGGAGTGAATTAAATGAGACGGAGACTTTGGGTTGACCTCGGACAGAAAGAAGAATTCTACAGTGTCGTGACGTCGTCATTTCCCCTAGGAGCTGCCGACTAAAACCTTGTTAGGCAAGGGCTTGCCTTCCATTGAACAGCATCTTGCGATTCTCTCTTTTGTTCTGACTTCCTTTCAATATTCCCATTGTGTGTCCGTTGGGAAAACACAGGGAGGGTGAACACCATGCACCTTCAATTGTACTACATTGTTTTATGCTCAACCGGCAAAGCCCGGCAAAAATAACAGAAATTATAGCGTTTCTTGGGACCAGCAAAGCCTTGAACCTGGCCTAACCAGCTGGACAGGTGTGCCCAGTGGCCTCTTTACTGTCTGTGAAGTACAAGTATAACTCAGAAAGAAAGTGCAGTAGATGTGTATTCTGGGTTTTCATGGCTCAATAAACCTATTGTACTGTTTTGTGCTCAGTGTACGCTTGTGGGAAGAGCTGCTTTTTACTCCTTAGAGCCTGAACACACTTACACAATACTGAATTGAAAATTGCAGAAGAGAGGAAACAATACGCAATACAATTTCAAAATACCAGCCAAAACAACGCGACACAATAATACGAATAGTAGAATTGTTGACAACGGAATGCTTGTTAACAGAGGCTGATCTTTAGCCAGCCAGCCAAACAGTGTCTGGCAGACTTTCAGCGTCTTTGGGTCTGAACAGAGACACCATTAGGACTCCTGCTTTTGAATGTAAATTTCCAACTATTCAGTGGAGCTCACTGTAACAAGAGGAACAAACCTAAAGCGACCCTGCTGTTTGTATTGCGTGATCAATTCTGCAATGTAGTCTGGGGCTAGGCCGTGACTTTTTGTGAAAGTGATCAATAAAATGTTAGAGCTAATTCCAAATTCAACAGGAAGCCAGTGTGCCCCTGCCAGAACAGTTTGTGTTCTCTTCACTAATCCAGTTTGTGCTCACTTCACTAATCCATGTTTAGCTGTATCAGGCATCGATCAAATCCTAAAACTAATTCTAAACTTCAACAAGGGAAGCCAAGGCAACAGTGCCAGAAGAACAGGAGTTATGTGTTCTCTTCCCTTAGTTGTTGTTAAAAGCCCCGGCTGCCATTATCCATTTGATTAATGACAGAAGGGCTGCAGTTATTAATACAATACCGCTCTGCATCAATACCTTCAGTATCACGCAGGCTAGTTTTCAAGTCCTACAAAATCACACAGACTGATCTTTCACCACATGCAGCAATATTTATTCAAACAGTTATTTTTTATGACATTGTAAAGCTCCTTTGTAAGGTCTATGTGTTTGCCATTGACTAGCAGGGCATCATCTTTGATGAACTCGGCCTCACTTATTCTCAGAGTCCCCCATCCTCTCCACCACACTATCCCCTGCCATTGTGAACAGGAAGTAGTTTTCCCCACTGGGTGCCCCTCATTCACAACAAGAAAAGATCAGTACGGCCTCTTTTCATCTCGACGGCACTTCCACCCAATCTCTCCCCATTATCAGACGTTTACCCGCGGTCACTTAGCCGGACAGCGGGGACGGCCGATCTCACTGCTCCCCTGGGTGGAGACTCTCCCGGGCCCAGATAGATTTGAGATTTTCCCCTGCCCCGCACGGCTGGAACAATCTCCAGGATGGCGTTAGAATTGATACAGTATACTTAGACAGGGTCTCCTCACTCCGAGCCATGGTAAAAGAGCCCGCGGTCCCTGAACAAAGAGGGATGCACATACACACTGTTCTGGTTCATTATTTTAACCCATATCCCTTTGATGGCACTGCTACTTGGTGGGTAACATGTGTCTGCGCTTGCGTGGAATTGTTAAGAGTGTGCAATTGTCTAAATGGTTGTTTGGGAGGTATACAGTGTTTTGATTCGATCTGGATTTCTATGTTCTTTGTGTGGCATTTTCGATTTTCTCTCATATTGTTTTATTCATGTTGCAGGGCTCTTGTCAATTTGAGGTCCTTCTGGCTCGGCCAAAGCCCCTTTTGGAAAGTAAGCATATTTATATTTCTATCTTGGGATCTTGGATGACTCGCATTTGAGCTTCTTCGCAAATAGATGTTGGAAAGTGCAGAGGAGTTTGACAGTGTTTGACAGGGGGTTCCTCAACTTTCAAATATAGATAATATGTCAGTTTGATTCAGTTAACGCTGTTGTACGTGTAGTTATGACAGGAACATTCCTTGAGCTTTCACACTCTCATATGCACGTACTTTATGATCTATGATTTATGACCACGCACAGTTTAGCTCATATAATCTCCATGGGCATTTGGTTAAGCAGGATCAAGTTGAGGTCGCCAAGTGGAAAGGTGTGCAATGTAGCAATTTGCTATTGTTCAACCTTAAGCTGTCAGGTCCCCTGTCTTAATAGAGTTGATGATTGGTTTTGCCACTGCATGTAATTGGGTAAGTGATAAAACATACTGTAACGCAGCTCTCTTGCAACCTCACACACTCTTGTCTGTCGCACACCCAGACAAACACACACGCATACACACACACACACACAGGAAGCTTAGCAGTGTTTCAGGACATAGGGATTTGACTATCTGTTTCAAAGATTGGAGGTGAAATGTTGTGGAGATGAATTTTCCTTTGAGACACAGCCTTCTGTTTTAAGCTCTCTCTGCTCTCCGTGCTAGGCCTAACTTTTCAGTTTTAAGCTCTCTCTCTGTTCTCCGTGCTAGGCCTAACTTTTCAGTTTTAAGCTCTCTCTCTGTTCTCCGTGCTAGGCCTAACTTTTTGGTTTGAAGCTCTCTCTCTGTTCTCCGTGCTAGGCCTAACTTTTCGGTTTGAAGCTCTCTCTGTTCTCCGTGCTAGGCCTAACTTTTCGGTTTTCTCATTTATTTTCCATATTTTGGCTTAAATTTAGTCAGTCTTTTTTTTTGTAACTGTCTTCCATGTGTCTTTGTTTCTATGTGCCCCTCTGGTCCTGACATTGCTGCCAGTCGCTATGCCTCACTGAGCAACAGTTTCCTATATGATGGGATAGCATTATGGATATGGTCCCTCGATTGAAAGTGCACTTGGGGGAGATTTCACGGGAGAAAATGCTGGGGAGACAGAGAGTGATGGGGAAAGAGAAGGGGGAAATAGAGAGATGGCAGGAGAGGAGGAGGGAGATACAAATGGAGAAGGTGGCGGGAGTGACAAAGCAGAGACGTGGAGGAGCAGTAACCGTGGCGATGTGGTGGACGTGTCGTCATGGCTGACATGCCGATGGGTCAGGACGGCCCCGCCCGTTTGGGATGGCAGATGTCACCGGACGTCGGGTCAACCCGAGACAACCCCTTGGGTCCTTCCTTTTGAAATAGTGCAAGCCCTGCCTCTGAGGAACGTCATTAGCGATGTCCATTTGCAAATAGATTCCATTGTTCAAGCCTTTGGCTCGTTGGTAATGAAAAACAATTGTCTTTCCCGTTTTCTTTATTTGTTAAGCCCCCACATGAATGCGGCTCCAGGAAGGTTTTCGTCAATCTGGAGTGAACTGGTTGTGGCTGCCATAGACCACATAGAGAGGATACTCTCCAATCAACAGTGGAAGTGATCTACGTCAGAAATCTGTATTTCAATCAAGATGAATGCCCATGCTCAATAGAACTGAGCACACACAATGCAGGGAACCTCACAGAATGCACATGCTGCACCCATGATATTATAGTCTTTTTTTATGGAAGTTCAGGAGGATAATAGCCAAGTACTGCTATGGTGATAAGAATGAATTAGCGGTCTACTGTTTGTCCTCCTTCTCAGAACAACACAATGACCCACTGAGAAGTCAGTAGATACTAACTGAAAAACATGATAAATTAGCCAATAGGCATTAGCTAAGGATGTCAATGTACAAGAAATGTTGGAGGCAACACAGACAAGGTTCTTTTATCTCGCTAAGAGATGACAACAGGTTTAATTCAATCAAGAAAGGTTCTGTTTGAAACCAAATCTATGAAGTTTAAAAGAATTATTTGAACAATCTGTATAGGCTTGGTAGCTCTTTTTTTTATAATTTATTAAATTATGTATCTTTCAAAACACTTATTGATTTACACAGTCTGGTCTCATATAAAATGTTAACATTTGGTACAAAACATTTTTTTATAGGGGAAATTGTACAAATTATACAAAACATTGCTTTGCGGAAAAACAAAAGGTGTCCCTGGGGATTAATCAAACCAGGTAATACAGCACGATCTCATCTAGAATAGATGCGGGACAAAAAAAAGTTGGTGTAGCGTTGCAGTAATCTTGTTTTGTTTAACACATAACTGTTGGTCGTCCTGGCACACCGGGATTTCTTATCATCCATTTTGTTGGCCGGACTTTAACATTTATGTGTGAAATGAGTGACGCACACCATCGAGTAGATGAGCTCTAAAACTACATTGGGTGAGCGACCCCGGATTCCTGTACATTGTCCTGTTCTCCATCAAAGGAAAGTCTACACTACTCAAGAGACGTTTCTCCTGGTGGCCCATTGTCAAATGCACAGGAGGGAGATCTTCTAACTGAACTTGTAAGAAAGGTATGTTAAACTGAGGTCGGGTGGGTTAATGGCCTAAGGTCTGGTCAGCTCTCAACGGTTCACTGGTTACTGTCTGTTCTTGTGTGACTCAGCCACTTGTAGTACGCACACACATAAATACAACCCGCACTGCGCTTGGCAGTCACGCAAATCTTTTCCTAATATTTTTTGGGCGGGCCTTTATTTGCCTTTATGTGCTGGCGCGGAACTCGTCAGTGTTACAAGAAGTAGGGATACTATTTCACAGCATACATTATAAATGAGGGCAACAAAAACTCAGGTACATAAAAAATAAATCATGGTGTGACCTCAGCTGAAGTCACAGTGAGAAATGGACATTGTACAGTTAGATCATCTGATCGATAAAGTTATTCCAACATGGCTGAGCAAGCACTTCTAGCGTGTGTTAACAGGATTGGCCTGTTATTTCGAAAGGAAGCTTATTTAATTTTGCCCATGGGAACACGCAGTGGGTAAACCTGTACCCGGTTATGAATTATGGTTGGCAGGGGAAACAAAAAGGGAGATATGTATGCCCAGAGGCAAAGTAAAATGTTAACAGCATTGTCTTTTTCGTCTTGACACACAGCTTCTCTGGCTAAATTAAAGTAGTCAATTACAACTCTATTGCTAATAATTACTCAATTATTATTTTCTTCACATTACTTATGGAATGATTAACATCTCCTTAATATAAAAATGTAATATTCAGCTATAATTAAGCCTTTGCAATCTGAGGAACACGCATCACTTAACGGCTTCATCCTCAGGAGACTGGTTTCATCTGCCTGGTAGATGTTAATATTAAGCTAATACATGATGCCTGGTGTGCCCATTAAACGTATTCACCGAAGGGAAAAAAAAGCTAACAAAACTGACTTTCACATACATTTAAAATAACTTGACGATTAGGTTGGCCGCCCTCATCCTAACCTTTTCATAGCAGGTAGTTGGTGTGCTTTTCTCAAGATGTTTGCGCGCAAAAATGTGTGTGTGTGTGTGTGTGTGTGTGTGTGTGTGTGTGTGTGTGTGTGTGTGTGTGTGTGTGTGTGTGTGTGTGTGTGTGTGTGTGTGTGTGTGTGTGTGTGTGTGTGAAGGAACCATTGGGTGTTCATATTCTGGAAGGTCGACACTGTTCAATTCACTCCCCAGCTGAGTTGGGTCACACAGGCTCTGCGCCCGGCCTTCCTAAATACTGCTGCTCTCAAAGTTTGAGAGCTGTGAATCTGTGAGATGGCTCATGGCCAGTCCCTACTCAGACGAGATACAACATCCTCCTTATAGGAAAGGAGAGAGAGAGAGGTCAGAATTGATGGAGAGAAATAGTGAAAGACATGCACAGGGAGAGGAAGAAAATGAGTTACCTCAATGGCTGTCAGTATGGACCACGCTAAGCTGCATGCATGACTGTAGGAGAAGGCACTGAGCGTAAGCGTGTGTGTGTGTGTGTGTGTGTGTGTGTGTATGTGTGTGTGTGTGTGTGTGTGTGTGTGTGTGATGTGGGCTTGTGTGTGTATGTGTATGTGTGAGCATGTATCTATTGTCACAGATGTGATGTGAGAGGTAAAGAAAGGACCTCATGAACAAAGCTATCACGCGGCAGGGCAAGGGGTCTTCCTCTCAGGGTGTCCAGGGGGGAGCCTGTTTGTAGGAAAACCGACACAGGCAGTGTGGGACCTCATAGTACTCAGAAGTGAAAATCCCCCAAATGAATACATCTCCTTTTTTAACGGTGCAAAAGCTAATAAAATGTTTGATAAGGAGTTTTAATTGAATTCCAGCCACCTGGCACGTAAAATTAGGTGTCACTTTTTTTCCCATTCAAACAATGGCGATCTCATTTTGCAATAAAAAAACTCAATTCACTTTCCTATTTACCTATTGCCCCTCTTCCCCCCTCCCTGCTGCTTGCCTCAGTTAGCTCCAGCTCATGTATGTCTAACTGATCGTGTGTGCTCGCCTGCTTTGTCTGAGTGCTTTAGGAACCCCCCCCCCCCCCCCCCCCGCACCCCATCCCCCCTTCCCTTCCCACGTCGGGCCAACTCAAAGGGGGGCGCCTCCGCAGCCAGCCCTGAAAACCGAAATGGGACAGGCGGCGATGGCTTTGCCTCCGTCGGCACACGGGAAAGCTAATTCAGTCCATTCATAAATGGTGAAAAGAGCGACGGAGGAGAAGAAGAGGTCGGATGAATGGACCGGTTGAACTCCATCTATCGCCTTGTTAGAAGATGTGTGAGACGGATTCATGGAGGATAATAAGTGCTGGTTTTGATGGAAGGGAAGAGAGAGAGATGGGGGAGTAGAGGAAGAGGGTGAAACGGGAGGAGAGACAGAGCCACGGAGAGGAAGGGGATGAGAAGAGGCCAGGGGAAGAACGACAAGAAGAAGGGGAGAAGTTGGGGAGGGCGAGTGGGAGAGCGTCGCAAAAAGGAGAAACACAAGTAACAAGTGTGGTGTGGAGGGGGTTAGCCGCTCAGCTCACTGTGGCACAAAGCCAGGGGTCTCTTTGGGAACGGAGCCATGCTTTATAGAGCAAACCTTCAACAGAGCTAAGCAACAAAACAAAAAAGGAATAACCGCCTGAAGAAGAACCAAGAGTCCCATAAAAGCATCAATATTGATCCTCTGATAAATAAGCCAGGCTCCTTTCAAGTTGCCGTTTCTAAGTACAGTGTCGGGTTTAATTGATGCACAGGGGAATCCGCGGGCTAGTTTGTTGAAGCTTCATAAGGTTTGGCGGTGCAGTTCTCAGAGATTGGAGACACAAATTTCAACATACGTGTCCTTTATTCCACTGGGATCCGTGTGGCATGAAACCAACCTGGTCATGAACTTATGGGTTCTGTAAATTAACCTTATTATAAAAAGAACCTCTCAGTGTCACTGTAATTTCACCCATTCTACCTTGTATTGCTCAGACATAACAAATGCTTTCTGAAGACTCTAACAAAGAGATGAATGGATTCCTGGACGGACAAGAGGGAGAACCAGCGTAGAGGGGAGGAGGGGGACACATGTGATGCAAGGAAGGAACAAACAAATGAAGGCGAGACAGAACAAAATTGCCAAACAATGACATCAAAGACCGCCTAATGGGGGCAAAGTTGCACAGAAACAAGGCCCTCAAACACACACACACACACACACACACACACACACACTCATACACACGTAAAGCAAACCACAAAAGTGGCACACACACAGAAAGAGAAACACTAACATTGGCACACCTTAACAAAAGACATCAAGATACAAACACACACACAAGCACACACACACCCATAGAAAGAAACACAGACCATCAAAACGAAGAGAAAAGCGTCTCTGACACACACACACACACACACAGGCAAAGATTCACTGCCGACATGGACGTACTCATACACACGGGGCCCATGTGCCGTGTCCACTCTCACACACTCCCCGACACACACTCCTTCACACACATTCTTGCACACTCCGAGCCACAGGGGAAATTTCCGTGTGTTTTCGAGGCCTTCTTCAGTAAGCCTCACTTGTTAGGGCGGATTAGTTTAGTGGGGATAGCCGACCACAGTCCAATAAATCGTCCTATCGCGTCCTACTCCCTAGTCTCCGTGGCAAGGAACACACACAAACACACACCCACACTCACGGTCAGCGGGCACGCTCGCACACAAGCATATGCACACTAAACCGCTACACACACACACACATACACACACACAAACACACAAACACTGAGAGATCAACAAACCCCAGGGTTCAGACAAAAGCAAGCCGCATTCCTAGAGGCAATGTGTTCCTATTCTGCTCCAATTCTTCACCGAGCCACAGTACATTCCCTCCATCTCAAATGCTGTCTTCCACCTACCCTGGACCCACATCAATTTGCCTACCGCAAGAACAGGAGCACAGAGGATGCAGTCTCCATTGCGCTGCACTCTGTCCTCTCACACTTGGACTATAGGGACACATACGCCAGAATGCTATTCATAGACTTTAGTTCAGCATTTAATACTGTCATCCCCTCTAAGTTGATCACCAAGCTCAAAGACCTGGGCATTGGAGCTTCCATCGGGAACTGGTTATTGGACTTCCTGACCAACAGGCCCCAGCATGTTAAACTAGACCATCACTGCTCCTCCACTCTCATGCTAAACACGGGTGTACCACAAGGCTGTGTGATGAGTCCGTTCCTCTACTCCCTATTCACTCACGACTGCAGACCTGGACATAATTCCAACACCATTGTCAAGTTTGCAGATGACACCACAGTAATTGGCCTCATCAAGAACAACGATGAGTCGGCCTATAGGGAGGAGGTGGATCGCCTGGCTGCGTGGTGCGGCGACAACAACCTCCTGCTCAACACCAAGAAGACCAAGGAGCTCATAGTGGACTTCAGGAGGAATGCTGACACTCATCCACCCATCCACATCAATGGTGCGGCAGTGGAGTGTGTGAACAGCTTCAGATTCCTGGGGATCCACATCTCACAAAACCTCACCTGGACAACCAACTGTTCCAACCTGGTCAAGAAGGCTCACCAGCGGCTCTTTTTCCTGAGGAGCCTGAGGAAAAACCACCTCTCTTCAGACATCCTGGTGAACTTCTACCGCTGCACCATCGAGAGCATCCTAACCAACTGTATTACAGTTTGGTATGGGAACTGCTCTGTCGCGGACCAGAAGGCGTTGCAGAGGGTGGTGAAAACCGCCCAGCGCATCGCTGGAGCCCCACTTCCTGCTATAAAGGACATCTACAGGAAGCGTTGTCTTAGGAGGGCCATAAACATTAGAAAAGACTCCTGCCACCCAGCACATGGACTGTTTGCCCTCCTGCCCTCTGGGAAGCGCTACAGGAGCCTACGGACCAAGACCACTAGGTTCAGGAACAGCTTCTTCCCCACAGCTGTCTCCCTGCTGAACTCTGCCCCCCATGCCCCACCCCACCCCTAACACATATACACACGGATCTGAGCACCAGGACTCTACCAAGTATCATTGCACTACCGTAGATATGCTGTTTATAATGTAAATCATTTTCCCTGCACTACTGTACATACAGTATACTACATATTCTGTAGATTATGTAAATCATCCATTGCACTGTACTGTACTGTACATACTGTATACTTAACATTCTGTAGATAATGTAAATCACCCACTACTGTACACTACTCATATCGTAATTTATCTATACTGTTACCATAGCCTGTTCATAGACATAGATATAGACACTGCACATATGTATATATATTTTTTTATATCATTTCATACTGCACTTTGTAAATTATGTTATTTAAGCACTGCTAAAAGCACTTCTGGTTGAGATGCAATCTGTATTTCGTTGCTTTGTACTTGTGACATGCGCAATGACAATAAAGTTGAATCTGAAGTTGAATCTGAATCTGAATAAAAACTGTCTGGACGATCCTTAACCAGTATTGCCGGAGACAAATGATCAAGTAGAAAGTCTGTGACAGTGTTGGAGAGAGAAAACAAAAGAGAGACATCATTCCCAGATATAGACACATTAACTATTATTATTATTATCATAGAGCAATCTCCAGCATGCACTCGTGCCATCATCCACGCACCTTGTCTCCCGTGGTGTGGCTGCCTGTTCTGTTGCTTCTAGCTCTATACCTTGCAGAGGCGGCCACGGAGACAGAAGTGTAGCCGTGAGGTGGATCTGTGGAGCCGTTCACATATCGTCCCACCGGGTCCGGCTGGATCGATGTGGAGACACGGCGCCTGACCTTTGGGCTAACGGGAGCCGTCACTGGGGGTCAGCGGTCGGTCGCTAGCGAAGGCTCACGCAGGCGGCACGCCGGACCTCGGCAAGGTGACGCTTATTGACTTACATGTGTTCATTGACGGGGTAAGTGGCACTTAATTCATGTGTCCGTGTAAAAATGATTTTCTTCTCCCGTTGCGTTTTCCCCTCACCGTGTGTGTGCGTAAGTGAGAAAGAGAGAGAGAGGAGGGAGGAGGGGGGGCAGCAACAGAGAGAGAGAAAGAGAGAGAGAGAGAGTGAGTGAGTGAGTGTGTGTGTGTGTGCGTGCGTGCGTGCGTGCGTGTGGGTGGGTGCGTGTCTATGTGTGTGCACATGTTTACGAGAGCCCCCAGTATAAGACGGGCCCCATAAAGGGGGTGTGAGGCTGTGAGGCTGTGAGGCTGTGAGGCCAGCCACCTCACCTGGCTCGCATGGTCCTCACTGCTCTCCACTCCATCGCCATGGGGAAGGAGACATGGTGCTGGGGGACAGGGCCTCCTGGAGGAGGGGGGAGAACAGGTCCACCAAGGGTGTGAGAGAAGGTCAATGTTCTCTGCCCCAAGAGGAAGGAGAAGAAAAATTATGGGAGTTACCAAGGAGAGGAGAGAATTTGGGAAGAAAAGAGAGGCTGGAGAGAGGAGAGGAGAGTTGCTGGAGGCGGTTTTCCAGTTGGCAAAGGGAGGGAGTCTGCCTTTTTATCGCCTCCCACCATCTCTTGCCCTCCAACCCGTCTCTATCTTTTTTCCCTCTCTTCCTCTCCCCTTTTCTCTGGCGCCACGAGGTAATGCGGCGTGAAATATGTACTTAAAGCCATCTTTAGGTACCTCCATAAAAGAAATGAGGGACTGTGGGTGTGTGTGTGTGTGTGTGTGTGTGTGTGTGTGTGTGTGTGTGTGTGGGAGAGAGAGAGAGTAAAATTCCAGTCCACAGTTAATTCCCACATTGTGGCGCACATCGTGATTCCCAACAAACAAACACACTCACACACAAACACACACACACACACACACACAAACACACACAGACCTACACACACACACACACACTTAGGGGCCATATCCTCAGTACCCCTGGAAGCCACGCCCTATTCCATTCACTGTCATTTAATCATCGGTCCCATCCTCATCCCCTCGTAAATCTCCTCCTCTTCCTCCTCTCCCCTAACGCACCAACAGGCCTTCCTCCTGCCTTGTCAGAGAGAATGGCAAATCACCATTGATCCACCTCATGAAAAATACATTTACTGCATTAAGATCCAGACGTTCTTTATCTACGCTGCCCCCACCCCTACGCGCATTACCGCTCCCCTCTCTCTCCCTCCCTCCCTCGCTCCCTCCGTCTCTCCTCACAGCAGGTGAGAGGTGTGTTTTCCTCAGATCTATCCTTTCTTTGTGCCGCCGGT
>JAPMUY010001300.1:87500-105000 GCA_026901105.3 Galaxias olidus
CTCTTCCTCCGTCACTCCCCAGACAAAAGGCTCTTCCTCCGCCACTCCCCAGACGAAAGGCTCTTCCTCCGCCACTCCTCCTTGTTCTCGTGCCGTCTCGTTTTATATTTCTTGCTTCTTTCTGTCGCCCCCCGCCCCCCCCCCCCCCCTCCCTCCCACCCCACACCCATCTTTTTCCCTGTCCGACCCTGTTTCCCATGAACTGTCCGCCGGGGGCTCTCTGGAGTTTGGGCAGGGGGCTTCGTGTATGCCAGCCTGGCATGGGGCCTGGAGAACCGCCGCAGACTGCCAAGGTCCGCATTATGCAAATGACTTCCTCCCCGCACAAACAAGCCGGGACCAATCAATGTCAGCGCGCCTCTCGTCCCGGGCCAATCAATGTCATTCCCTTAGCCGCGCGAGTGAGCGGGGCCTAATCGAAAAGGCATTGTTCTCTCAGACCTGCATACCAAAATGTGAGAACACCGAGGTCGGCCGTCTCACTCCTCCAGCCTGTTTCCCCACCCGTTACCTTAGGAAGTCGATGCCGGAGAGGAGAGGAGAGAAGAAGAGAGGAGAGGACAGGAGAGACAGAGGAGAAACAGAGGAGAGGAGAGGAGAGAGAGAGGAGAGGAGGAGAGGAGAGGAGAGGAGAGGAGAGGAGAGGAGAGGAGAGGAGAGAGGAGAGGAGAGGAGGTGAGGGGAGGAGAGGAGAGGGGGAGGAGGAGGAGAGGGAGAGGAGAGGAGGGGAGAGGGAGAGGAGGGGAGAGGGAGAGGGGGGGTGGAGAGGGGAGAGAGAGAGAGAGAGAGAGAGGAGAGGGGAGAGAGAAGGGGGGTAGGGTGGTGGGGAGGAGAGGAGGGGAGAGGGGGAGAGGAGAGAGAGAGGGGGGAGGAGAGGAGAGGAGAGGAGGGGAGGGGAGAGGAGAGGAGAGGAGAGGAGAGGAGAGGGAGAGGAGAGGAGAGGGAGAGGGAGAGGGAGAGGGAGAGGGAGAGGAGAGGAGAGGAGAGGAGAGGAGAGGAGAGGGAGAGGGAGAGGAGAGGACCCACAGGTGGAATGACAAGATGAAGCAGAATCATAATCATCAATTGCCATGTGACGTATTAGCATAGATTGCTTGCTGATTGTTTTCGGTGATACATCCAATAGGTTTGGAGGCATACCATAGGTTTGGAGGCATCCAATAGGTTTGGAGGCATACTATTGCCGCTGGTGATTTTGGTCATAAAAGGCAATCCTATATAAAGTTTCAACTGGGAATCAAACCACTATTTAGCCGACGGGCTACCACAAAGCGAGTGCTTCTTTGGCTTTGAGAGGACATTTTGGCCTCCCTTCCATGTGATAAAGCAGTCCAGGCATGCATTGCCTGGGCCTGTAATCATAAAGATAGCATGAAGAATACCATTTCCCTACTATTATGGTCTGCTGACTGGAGTTCACTGTGGGGGTTCACCTTTTAGTCACACACAGCGCCATCAAAGCCTCCATAACTTCAGGGGTCCTTGGAAACGTTAAATCATCCAGGAGAAGAGAGGGGAGGAGAGGAGAGGACAGAGAAGAGGAGAGGAGAGGAGAGGAGAGTGCTAGTTTCTCCGGCCCCAGGCGTTGCCTCAGACAGCACTGTAGATATACAGTCTAGCTCTCTGCCTTTCAACGGGACACAAAACAAAGATGTACTTGGCTGCTGTGTTTGTCTGGAGGTAGCAGATCAACATCTCCCAGACAGGAGGTTTATCCGGAGCCGAACTCATCAACTTCCTTTGGGAATAACATGGGCCTTTTATGAAGCCATTATGCCACAGACAGACGTTTGAATGTGACACTGGTATCGGATAGCAGACGATCCATGCAAAAAGAAGTGTGTTGCTACCCGTGAAAAGCTTAGATAAGCTATCTTAACACAGTCTTATCCAAAACAACAAGGTTTCTCCAAGGGGAACACCACCATTAACATAATGAATATCGCGCCATTCATAAGAATGTGTATTCAGTTATCTATAACTCAGGACGCATGCAAATATGTGTGTGTGTGTGTGTGTGTGTGTGTGTGTGTGTGTGTGTGTGTGTGTGTGTGTGTGTGTGTGTGTGTGTTTGTCTATGTATGGGGGCCAAGATTTGTTGTGACATATCCATCATGTGTTTGCGATGCCAACAGCCCTCCTAAGTGACTCTGCTGACAGCAAGCTTAGCAAGCTCCCTTGGTACTCCTTATTACTGTGATCAATCACACACACACACACACACACACACACACACACACACACACACACACACATGGCCACGCAGACATGCAGACACACACACACAGCAAAAACCACTGACAGCCATTTGGCGGAATGAGGTAATAAACCATGTTGGGTTCAGAGGTCGCTGTGAACAATAACTGGAGCCTGTGTCCAATATGGAGCATGTCCGTCTGCCGACAGGGGCATCATTGATCGAGCTCACACACGAAACTGGTGTGCACAACCGCTAACAGACATTTCGTCCTCGCAAGGAAATTTCCCTGGGGAAAAACAACCACCCACCCACACACACACGCACACACACAAACACACACACACACACACACAGCCCATGGAGGCTCTCAGTGGGGTACTGTTAGTGGTCCAGATCTCCACTATTGGTCCGTCTCAGCAGGTGTCCCGTGTCCTCCAGCTAACACCACCGGTCCCTCTCTCTGTCTCTGTCACTGGCTGGCCCCTTTCTCACTCTGCTTTCTCTGCTGTCCGCTCCTTCTCTCTCGTTGTTCCTCCATTCTGTCTGTTTCTTTCTCTCTCCCTCTCTCTTTCTCTCTCTCTCTCTGTCCCTCTCTCTCTCTCTCTCTCTCTCTCTCTCTCTCTCTCTGTCCCTCTCTCTCTCTCTCTCTCTCTCTCTCTCTCTCTCTCTCTCTCTCTGTCCCTCTCTCTCTCTCTCTCTCTCTCTCTCTCTCTCTCTCTCTCTCTCTCTCTCTCTCTCTCTCTCTCTCTCTCTCTCTCTCTTATTGTTTCTATGTTCTATCCGTTTGTATCTCTCACAGTCTCTCTCAGTCTCTCTGTATCTCTCTCTCTCTCTCTCTCTCTCTCTCTCTCTCTCTCTCTCTCTCATTGTTTCTATGTTCTATCCGTTTGTATCTCTCACAGTCTCTCTCTCAGTCTCCCTGTATCTCTCTCTCTCTCTCTCTCTCTCTCTCTCTCTCATTCTCTCTCATTGTTTCTATGTTCTGTCTGTTTGTATCTCTCACAGTCTCTCTCTCAGTCTCTCTGTATCTCTCTCTCTCTCTCATTGTTTCTGTTCTGTCCGTTTGTATCTCTCTCAGTTTCTCTGTCCCTGTCTCTCTCTCTCCCTCACTCTTTTCTTCCCTCCCTCAGTTTCTGTCTCATCCTCTTTTGTTATTTCTTGAGCGCTCCCTTGTCTCCCTCTCTCTCTCTCCCTTCTGTCGATCTCGTTCTCTTCCACTCTCTCTGCTCTTTCCAGTGCAGCTGGCCATCTTTTCTCCCCCCCGCTGCCGTACTTCCCCTCTCCACCTCTCTGACAGCCTCACATTAATCATCCCTTCATTCCAAAGAAAAACTAGTTACCCCCCTTTCTCTCTCTCTCTCTCTCTCTCTCTCTCTCTCTCCATATCTCTTTATCTCCTTCTCTCTCCCAATATCTATCTCTCTTTATGTCTCTCAATTCAACGTCAACTCTTTGCCGGCGTGACCGTTGACACAACAGCGATCCCTCTCTGTCCCTGGGCCTCTCGTCCTCACCGCGTCCTCCTCTTTGTCTTTCCTGTCCCTCCCTGTCTCTCTCCCCCCTCCCGTCCTCACGTCCCCCAGCGCGTGTCCCATCTCTCCCCGGCGTGTCGGTGGGTCCCCAGCATCAAACTCCTAGCACGTCCGTTCAATGGTATTTACTCGCCCCTCCGAACAGAGGCGGACCCTCCTCTTCATCCCTCCATTTGTTTTGCCCTCTCTCTCTCTCTCTCATTTTGCTGAACACTCTCTAATCCCCGATTAATAGAAAGAGAGGGTGTCTAATGCTCCATGCCCTTGTCTCCTTAAACACCCTCTTTAGTAGACGCTTTTGACACAACACACACACACACACACACACACACACACACACACACACACACACACACACACACACACAGACCTTGTCTTCAAGTAGATAATTGATACACATAGACACACACACACTCATGCTGTAACTATGCTAGCTAGCCTTTGAAGAAAGAACCACTTGAGGACTATGGAGGACCCACTCTGACGGTAGCACCTAGTGTCATTTCAGGACACACACACACACACACACACACACACACACACACACACCGAGGAAGCTGTCATTGAATACCTCCACACTCTCTGTAGCTGGAGTCACGCACGGCGAGGCAGACATTGGGATCCTCAGTGATCCCGGTGATACAGACCTCTGAGCCTAAATCCCCTCTGGACTACAGACACACGTGTCATCTTCAAAGGAACGCTGCCATGCCTTTCTAACTTATTTTGACTGGTGTTTATACCAATGATCTCGCGTGTGTAATCCTTCTTTGATCGGACAAGTCCAAACTATTTATTGTTTTCCTACATCCATAAATGTCAGCTATAAATAAGACCGGTAATAAGAGGGCGGTGCTCTTCTCCCCACAGCAGAGTGGGTAAAGACGCTCGTCTCTCTGAACTGAGGATCCATGTCCGTTACGTCAGGGGGCCGAGGGCACCCCCGGGGCAGGTGGCGACACCTCGGCTGTGACACGGCACACAAGTTAATGAGACGGACACACGTCGCCCGTGGATCTCTGTCGGCCGCGCGCGCAAGAGGCGGAGCGCGTAAGCCCCCCACGGGACCGTTGGAGTCGATTTGAGACTCCACCCCTTGGTCTCTCGTCCGCTCCCCCCTCTCCCTCCACGCTGCCGAGGCGGTGAGGGGACCGGGCGGGGGGCCGCGCAGGGTCCCGCCTCCCGTTATTAATGGAGATACGCGTGTAATTACTGGGAAACGTCAATCAGCGGAGGCATTTCCCACGGTGACAACTAACTTTATCTGTCCATTAAGGATCGTGATAAGAGACGCCCGGGCTCCACACTTTGCTTAATTGTGATTTTTATATTTTGGGGGGTAGGGGGGGATGGGGGGGGGGGGGTGGGGGGGGGGGGTGTGTGTGTGTGTGTGTGTGTGTGTGTGTGTGTGTGTGTGTGAGTGTGAGTGTGAGTGCGCGTGCGCGTGTGTGTCCAGTGCAGCCGTACTCGGAGCGGAGGGTAGAGACAAAATAGAGCACATCCCACAGCCTTAGCTCCTCTCCCTCTCTTTCAGCCCCCCCTTCCTCTCCTCCCCTCCTCCCCTCCTCCCCTCCTCCCCTCCCCGCCCCGGACCCTTTCGTCACCGCTGTCGTCACCTGCAGGCTGTTTGCGTCGCGTCATGCTTGGCTGGAGCCCGCCCCTGGCTGGTGGAACTGCAGTGACATCTACTGAGAGAGGAGAGGAGAGGAGAGGAGAGGAGAGGAGAGGACAGGAGAGGAGAGGAGAGGAGAGGAGAGGAGAGGAGAGGAGAGGAGAGGGGAGGACAGGAGACAATGTGAGTGGGAAGAGTAAAAAATAGGCTGATGCAAATGAAACGGAGAGAAGCAGACATGAAAATGACCATCATCTATGTTCTTTAAAAGCAGAACAATTACTTTGCCCCCTTTCAACTATTTCTTTATTTCTCCCCCCCCCCCCCCTCTCTCTCTCTCTCTCGCTCTCCCTCTCTCTCTCTCTCTTCCTCCCATCACTCTCATAATATTATGTTGAGATAATTCATTCTCTTTAGTAACAACTGTTCCTAATAGGATTTCCCATTCTGGTCAGTCAGCTTTGATATTGTCGGCTGGTGTTTTTGTAATTATTGTTTTACGGCGTGGCAGACAGACCCCATTATAAGAGGTCAGTGTGAATTGACTGTCCTGACTGGAAAAGAATAATTGGATGAGACAAACACACACACACGCTAACGTTCGCTCACTCGCTCACACACACATACGTGGATACACGTAAGTACTTCCACCACCCTAAGGAACAGCTATATAAGCAGAGGTATAATTACATAACGCAAACATACAAGCACTTACATGCAATACTAAACACATCCACACCCACAGGACTACATTGAGCATGTACACGTACAAAAAGACATGCTTCGCACCCACACCCACCCACACTCACACACACACATCCGTCACACACACACACACACACATCCATCAGACACACAAACACACACACACATTCATCAGGCACAAACAGACACAGAGATCCATCAGGCACACATACACATCCATCAGGCACACACACGCACGCACACACACACACACACACACACACACACACACACACACATATACATCCATCAGGCGCGCACACGCTCCCACTGTAACATCAATCTACACCCGGTGCATAGGAACACCCATCGAGCAAAAGCACAAACACATGCAGCGTGCACATGCACGCACCCCTCCCCACCTTTCCCAGCACGCGTGAAGGCGCACACACACACACACAAACAACAACACACAGGCCCACACTCCCGCACAGCGCCGCAAAGTTTGACAGGCAAAAGCCCCCGTGAATTATTCATGCGTGAGTTTACATAAACCATCCTCCTCTGTCACACGTGAATCAGAAGGACATCAGCCGTACGCCCAGCGCCATCCACGCATTATTACAGGAGAAGCAGCCGCTCGCGCACACCAGCTTATTTATGTCTAAGCGTCGCATTATGTATCGCCGTGACAACGGAGTGCACTACTGAAACAACATAATCCCCCGCCGAGGTTTGTCCCGTCATATTTACCCAGAGTAAGGAGGTGCTAAGCCCGTCCTAACGCTGTCAACTCCGGGATCAAGGTGTCGCCTCAGAGAGGCCGGGAGCCGCGCCTGGGAGCCGGAGCTGGGAGCGGCGGAGCGCAGATGGCTCCTTTGAGGAGTAGAGGGGACGAATGGTCATGTTGGGAGGGGGGGGGGGGGGGGGGGGCATGCGGGGGCACATCTTCCCCCCCTCCAGCCTGTAGGGGTGTATGGGGAGCGTGTTGGACAGCGGGGTCGGGTGGCAGTAGTAGTGAAGCTGTGAAGCCGGGAAGCTGTGGCTGAGGTCAGGCCTGGAGCTCAGTGGGATGCAGGAAGCTTAGGCTGGTCGTGGTTTAGGGATTTTCAAGCAGGTTTATTTCGATCTGGGGTTTCGTTCAAATTAATCTAGCACTGGTCTCGGTAATTAGATGTTTTTTCTTATGTGGTGGATTCATACACGTGTCTGAATGATGTGTCACTGATTTCCGCCTCTCAAGGAACACGTGTACATTGGCGTGGTCCATCGTTTGCCACACGTTCACCGGAGCTGCTGCTCTCAGGATTCTTCCTTCCAGGTCGTTCTCTCCGTCTGTGTGACTGTACCGGGGCGGTGCCGGTCGGTCCTCTCCCCCTCTTCACTGGACGTCCCCAAAGCCGGCTCGTCGTCCAGAGTAGCTCCAGTACCCACTGCCATCTAAGGTGAAGCTGAACAAACATGGCCCGTAAAAAACTAAAAAGTGTGGGAGTGACTGGCAGAGTGATGGGATGCACTGACGGAGGAGAGGAGAGGAGGGAGGGACGGAGGGAAGGAGGGAGGGAGACAAAGAAAGGGGCAGCGAGCCTGGGAATACACGCAAGAAGATCAAACCGCACGCAGACGCACACTTATTTAACTAAAAGCTCACAACAATAAACCACTTCACAAACATACTAAAACGGAGCAGTTAAACAGACTTTATAAGCAGTCAGACAGACGTGCGCACATACACACACACACACTTGGCACACAGTCGGGCCTCCCCTCTGCACTCAAGAGCTGGGAGGGTGGTGTGTGCCAACTGCCCCCCCCCCCCCCGTTCTGCTCTAAGCGGATCAGAGACTTACCGTACACACAGACACTGTTAGGTTATGGACTACAGCGTACTATCAAATCAAAAGGCCTTATACGGTGTCCTAACATACAAAGGCGTTTTGGTCTGTAGTTTTTATCATCAATAACAGCACCTGCAACATGATGTCACACTGTATTTACTGTGTAAGGAAGTATGGTTTTAAAGCTGTTCCATTAAAACGTGAATTCATTTGTATTTATTTATATTAAATATAAAGTTAATTGTAGCTGAGTCGGTGTTAGAGGGTGGAGCACCAAGGTGACTCAAACATAATGTGTTTAATTGCTAGGTTTCTTTCTGCTCGAAGTATGGTTTTATGGTTTGGCTCTTTCACCGTCGAGTCGGGCCGTCCCACCTGCATGCAGCAATCCAATTTCCCCAGCCTAAGTTCAATAGAAGGCGAGTATATTAGATCTCCAAGGCTGTCTCTCCCGGTGATTGAGGTGTTTGCTCCTGTGCATATGTTTTATAAATCAGCATGGGCAAGGGGGACTGCTCAGTGTCTCATTTCTCCTTATTACGCTCGACAGGGTGATGGAGCGCCTGGCGATGGAGCGCCACCAACACACACACACACACACACACGCGCGCGCGCGCACACACACACAGCACTCATAGCAGCCTTGGTTCCATGCGCAGGCCCTTCTATATATCGCCTGGTTCTGGAACGATTAGCAGCCCATTAAAGCAGCTTACTCTTCTCCCCTCTCTTCCGCCAGCAGTACGCTATGAAGCATCGTCCCGAGAACGCATGCATCATCCTCCTCATCACATTAAACACACAACATACGCGTTTATGAGCCCTACCTGCCATCCCCTCTCTGTGTGTGTTTGCCATGCGTAGTAGGGTTGCGTGTGTGTGTGTGTGTGTGTGTGTGTGTGTGTGTGTGTGTGTGTGTGCGTGTGACTGGCGACTGGTCGTTCAGTTAAACGTAATAAAGTGCAGGGCTTAAATAATGCGATGAGCTTAATGGTTGGATCATCCATGCGTACGGCCCCCTCTTCTTCTCTCTCACCCTCAATCTCGCTCTCTGCCTCTCTCACTCTCGCTCCTAAACATTTCTCTTTCTCTCTCCCTCTCTCTTGCTGGTGTTTGTGTGTGTGTGAGTATGTGTGTGTGTGCGTGTGTGTGTGTGTGTGTGTGTGTGTGTGTGTGTGTGTGTGTGTGTGCGTGCGTGTGTGTGTGTGTGTGTGTGTGTGTGTGTGTGTGTGTGTGTGTGTGTGTGTGTGTGTGTGTGTGTGTGTGTGTGTGTGTGTGTGTGTGGAGGAGGGGGGAGTAGGAGGAGTTAGAGTGTGAGGTAATGCAAGGCGACTGGAGCCATTTGTCATACTAGGTTGAGGGTGAAGTGGGAGAGGGAGGGAGCGGGGGGGGGATGAGAGAGGAGAGGAGTGAAGGGGTGGAAAGGAAGATGGCGAAGGGTGGAAGAAGGGAACAGGGCAGAGAGGAGGAGGAGGAGGAGAGGGGGGTTGTTCTCTGTTTTCTCTGTCTCTTATTCCCTCTGCATGGACTCCTCTCTCTTCCCTCTCCTCTCTGTCTTTCCCCCAGTTTCTCTCCATTTCCTTTCTTCACCTCCTCTCTCTCTCTCTCTCCCTCCTTCTCACCTGCCCTCTATCCAGCCGTCTTTTTTTCCTCCCAACGGGCCCCTCTCGTTCCCTCTGCTCCCCCCCCCCCCCCCCCGTCCCCCGTCTCTGCTCCTCCCTTCACCCCCCCCCCCCCACCATACCTGTTTTCCTCTCTCGGTCTGTCTATCGATCGGAGGTCTCCAGTGGAGTAAAGCGACCCCCCCCACCCCAACCCCCCGACGCCACCTCGACCAGCCAAAACCCGGCAGCCAAACTCATTTCACCCCTGACAGGACGACCCAGCGCGGGCGCACGTGCACACACACACACACACACACACACACACACACACACACACACGCACACACAAGCGGGCGCGATCACACAAAGAGAAAGAAAATTCACACAAACAGTTGGACGAACATACACATTTTCCCACTTACACAATCCTTTTTTGGCTCTGGTGCACGTGTAAGCCCACACACACACACACACACACACACACACACACCTGCGCAAGCGCATGCACTCAAACAGCTTTTTACCAGCTTTGTGCCTTGCAGGTGGCAAGATATTGGCCTGGTCCAGCCAACCGTTCCCCTCCATTTTAAAAGCTCCACCCGAAACACACCTCACGGTGGGGGTTGTTGGCAGCACCAGTCAAGATTAAAATAAAATAAAACAAAGCTTTTTCATTCTAAATATACAGACCGTGTGTATTAAAAAAAATCTTAGCTGTGATAGCTGCGAATGAGTACTCACGCCAACACGACTTGTATTTTCCTTGGTGGCTGGTGTGTCATACTAATGGCTGGTGTGTTGGCTCATGTGGCATTTCCCTGATTTGATTTCTCATCTCAAATAGAGCATGTCATTTGTTTAGGGGAGCAGAATTTGCCCAATTTAGCCAGTAAGCTCCTTGGCAGTGCTGGAGATAAACAGGTAGCTCGCTAGCTCCACAGTCTAACCAGTCGTCGTCTGTCGACATGTCACACACACACACACACACATATCCGCCGTGAAAAAGATAAACACACACACACAAACACAATGAGCCCTCCTCCTTTGAATGTGATCTCAATTAGGCATCAGAATGCCTCAGCTCCTCCTGCAGGCCTACAGACAGGAGGACCAGGCAGTCACCAGGGCTGGGGGAAGGATACCGATGCACCCCGGCACCATTTGAATACCATAATAGTCTCCCCACCACCCCGTCTCCTGGTAACAATCTCCCCCCTCCTGGCCGACCTCTAGATGGGACATCGTTAAAGGGATAGGAGGGCTACTTTGTCAGCGCCGTAGACTGGTCCAGATGGTGTCTACAATTGTTGGCCGCTTTGTCAAGATTCATGAAGCTAGTGAATATTAGCTCAGTTCTGCTAAGAGCAAACGACTCTACGGGCAAACGACTGTGGCCGCTCTAAGTGTTCAACTGTTCAGGATGTAGGGGGGCTTGTTCAGAGAGAGGGAGGAGAACAGGTGTAAACAACACACGCAAGTGTGTCTGTGTTTGTGTGTGTGTGTGTGTGCGTGCGTGCGTGCGTGCGTGCGTGCGTGCGTGCGTGCGTGTGTGTGTGTGTGTGCTCGTGGGCTTTACTACATCTCAGCCATCTCCGTGGAGTATCAAAGACATTTCTTAATTGGGAACTCTGCACGACACACACACACACACACACACACACACATACATGCAGTGTTTTCGCACATCTTTTGTTGATATCCTGCAGTTAGAATGGGTCTCAAGATAGGAAGTCTTTATTAGAGAGGCATTTGCTTCAAAGTCTCGTCGCACTAACACATGCAAACACACTTCCCTGTGAAAGGTAGAGAGAGAGAGAGAGAGAGAGAGAGAGAGAGAGAGAGAGAGAGAGAGAGAGAGAGAGAGAGAGAGAGAGAGAGAGAGAGAGGGAGAGAGAGAGAGAGAGAGAGAGAGAGAGAGAGAGAGAGAGAGAGAGAGAGAGAGAGAGAGAGAGAGAGAGAGAGAGAGAGAGAGAGAGCAAGAGAACCAGCACAGGGATTAACAAGATTTTTTCCAATTAGGAAGTAAAACATCTGGGTTCCTTTGTGTGTGTGTGTGTGTGTGTGTGTGTGTGTGTGTGTGTGTGTGTGTGTGTGTGTGTGTGTGTGTGTGTGTGTGTGTGTGTGTGTGTGTGTGTGTGTGTGTGTGTGTGTGTGTGTGTGTGTGTGTGTAATTGTGTGTGTCAGTGATGGTTACTCTGTTAAAAAAACAAGGAGTCCTGTTCCAGGCAATGTGAGCATACACACACACACACACACACACATACACACGTTCTCCCACATACATACAGACACGCACACATACACACTTTCAGATTTTCAGAGATGGAGATATTTACAAAGTGAAATTAGAAAATAAATAAACATGTATTCACACCTGAGAGAATACACTACCCAGTAATCACACCCAGTGGGAGACACACACACACACACACACACACACGCGCGCGCGCGCGCGCGCACATGCTTTACAGCCCGTCTCACATTCCTAATGGCAGGAAGTGTGGGCGGGATGAGGGACTAAAGAGGTTTGATTGACACATGGCCCCAGGGCAGGAGGAAGACTAAAGAATACCTTCCCACATCGCTAGGCCCTTTCATCCTGCTCTCTATTTTCTTCTTTTTACAAGTAGTGAACTCCATATCTCTCTCTCTCTCTCTCTTCCTCTCTCTCTTCCTCTCTCTCTTCCTCTCTCTCTGTTCCTCTCTCTCTGTTCCCCTCTCTCTTCCTCTCTCTCTGTTCTCTCTCTCTCTTCCTGTCTCTCTTCCTCTCTCTCTTTTCATGCAATTACCCAGTGATCTCCCCTGTTCTGATCCCTTCTTTCATTTTCTTTTGTCATCTGACAGCGCATTCTCAATCACTCTTCCTCCCTGCTAAGCTGCCTCCCAGTCCCCCAGCCCCTCCCTCTCTCCTTCCCATGACCCCCCCCCCTCTCTTTCTTCTTTCTATTTCTCCCTCTATCTCTCCCACGCCAGGTTCACCACAACCCAACTTCTTGCCGTGACTCTCTGAAGTGTTGCTGTATCGCATGTAGAGATGAAAGGGACTGGGCCAGATGATAGGGTGACAAAGGCACTGCTGTGGCTGAGTCCGGCCCGCCGTATGAAGGACGAGCTCAGAGACAAAAATACTACCAGACTTAATTTTCAGAGCTGTTAAAAAAAAAACTGCTGAAATTAAGATCAGAAGCTCCGGTCACTTTGCGCTGTGTCAACGTGTTTGTATGACTTCTTTTGTTTGTTGAGTTAAAAGCAGTTAGGTTGACACGAGGGGCCAATGGGGAACTGGAGCTGTTTCAGAACCAAGGACAGCGCCCTTCTCTTCAAGCACCCGGTGAAAGCAGCGTTGGTATGTACTGAGATGTTGAATCCTTTCAGCACCAGGGACAGCTCCTTTCAGCCAGTGAGCGGCACGCCGCTCTGAAGCTGGAGCCGCGTCAGGATCATGGACAGCACTTTCCACGCCAACCACAGTAGCAGTAGCTTCAGCACCATGGACAGCAACATTTCAATATGGCTTCAAACCACTCTTTTAAATTCTGTTTGTGCTGCATAGTGTGGTCTCCTCTCCTCTCCTCTCCTCTCTCCCCCCTCTTCTCTCCTCTCCTCTCCTCACCTCTCCTCTCTCCCCCCTCTCCTCTCCTCTCCTCTGCTCCTGTCTCCTCTCCTCTCCTCTCCTTTCCTTTCATTTCCTCTCCTCTCCTCTCCTCTCCTCTCCTCTCCCATTAATATTATTATAATGGCCATAATCAGGGAGAGAAAGACAATGGGGACTCTGAGGCTGGGCTCCCTGTCTAAGTAACGGATGACTCTTGGCACAGCACAGTGAGGAAAAGTGATCCTGAAACGGGGATGAACTCTCCCTTTCAAAAGTCCACTTTGATATTACTTTTTTGTTGTTGTTGTTGCAAACAGTACTTCCAAAAGTCTTCATAGCGCCGAGGAAGATGTGATCCAGAATGGCTGACTGTCAAACGCACTCTCTCAAAGGAAGACAGCAGCAAGTGCTTGAAGGTTCCCAAACTGACTCTGGGATCGTGTTAAATAAAGAGTAGGCAGTGAGGACAGAGGAGCCGTGGGAGAGGCCTGAATCATCATTCCTGACGCTCAAAAGCACCTTGAGAGCATCGCATGGCCGAACGTCCTTATGCACGAAGAAGGATGAGTGGAGCGGAGGAGAAACGGAGAAGAGGAGACGGCGCGTGACTGATGGCCCGAAAACCATCTCTCATTTTTCCTCTTTGCCATCTTGCGTGAGGCCATGGTGAATTTATAAGACACCTAGCACACCTAGCACATCTAGCACACCTAGCACACCTAGCAAACCTAGCACACCTAGCACACCTAGCCCACCTAGCACACCTAGCACACCTAGCACACCTAGCACATCTAGCACACCTAGCACATCTAGCACACCTAGCACACCTAGCAAACCTAGCACACCTAGCACACCTAGCATACCTAGCACACCTAGCAAACCTAGCACACCTAGCACACCTAGCCCACCTAGCACACCTAGCACACCTAGCACACCTAGCACATCTAGCACACCTAGCCCACCTAGCACACCTAGCACACCTAGCACACCTAGCACATCTAGCACACCTAGCACATCTAGCACACCTAGCACACCTAGCAAACCTAGCACACCTAGCACACCTAGCACACCTAGCACACCTAGCATACCTAGCACACCTAGCACACCTAGCCCACCTAGCACACCTAGTACACCTAGTACACCTAACACACCTAGCACACCTAGCACATCTAGCACACCTAGCCCACCTAGCACACCTAGTACACCTAGTACACCTAACACACCTAGCACACCTAGCACACCCACAACAGATGAAACACTTATGCAGTCGATGATGGTTCCACCTAGAAGTGTTGATCATAAACAGCTTATAGACAGTGGATTCATAAATGGGCTTGTGTCTTGCATGCAAGTGTGTGTGTGTGTGTGTGTGTGTGTGTGTGCGCGTGTGCGTGCGTGCGTGCGTGTGTGTGTGTGTGTGTCCATGAGTGACTAAGGTCTTTTTAGAATGATTTATCGCCAAGGAGAAACTCAACGTCTCCTCTGATCTGTTTATGAACGACCGTGCCCAGCCTGCACACACACACACACACACACACACACACACACACACTCCCACACACACACACACACACACACACACACACACACACACACACACACACACACACACACACACACACACACACACACACACACACATTTGTCTCACTTTCCATAATGCGTAAAAGATGGCATCTCAAAAGTGAAACCACATCTAATTATTTTTCATTGACACTCCGGGCTGACCTCTGTTACTTTATGGAGATAACACTGATTTGCCATCCGACACTGTGACTCCAGTGACTGTGACTGTCCCCCATCCTGCATGCAACCAGAGCAGAGGGACATGCATGTGGTGTGACCCTGCGACTACAACACACGGGTAAAACATGGTACTGTCACACACACACACACACACAGCGGGGCCACGGATAGGTTACACGGCTGTCACACACACATGCGCACACACACACACACAAACACAGCAGGTGGTGTGTTCTAATACATCTGTCCCAGGCAGCAGGGTGGAGGCACAGTGGGAGCAGCTAAAGCTATCAAAGCCTTAAACTGACTTTGGTGGGCTGTAAGCCTGTGTGTGTGTGTGTGTGTGTGTGTGTGTGTGTGTGTGTGTGTGTGTGTGTGTGTGTGTGTGTGTGTGTGTGTGTGTGTGTGTGTGTGTGTGTGTGTGTGTTTTACCTTTGGGAAGCCGTTGAAGGAGAGTGAAGAAGACGAAGACAGGGTGAAGATCTTCCTGGTCATCCTCCCATCCCGATGGACTTGTGCAAACACTGACGCTCCGCTATGGAAGGAAAGACACAGAGGAGAGACAGGAAACAGTAATAACAGGAGAGGTCTAAAGAGGTCTACAGCCCCCGGAGCCTACGGCACAGCAATCACAGCCAGGGAGTATCACGGTGCTGTGGAGAGGAAAGGAAAGGAAAGGAAAGGAAAGGAAAGGAAAGGAAAGGAAAGGAAAGGAAAGGAAAGGTAAGGTAAGGAAAGGTAAGGTAAGGTAAGGTAAGGTAATGTAAGGTAATGTAATGTAAGGAAATGAAAGGTAATGTAAGGTAATGTAAGGTAATGTAAGGTCAGGTAAAATAAGGTAAGATAAGATAATGGACGAAAAGGTCAGATAAGGTAAATAAAGAAAAGAAAAGGTCCAAATTGAATCAAAATACAGCGACTACTAAAGAGACAGCTGGACTGGCATGAGGGAACGAAAGGGGGAGAGGGAGAGAAGGAGGGAGGAAGAGAGACAGGGGGCTATTGATTATCACTCGAGCAGCAGGGTCAGACGGTCGGCCCGGGGCTAAGTGGTGAGCAGGGCACATCCCACAAGAAAGCCCGCGGACACTGAGAGGACCGGCGGGCTGACTGGAGACCCGGGTGGCAGCAGAGGACACCGCAGGTCTAATGATGTCAGTCTGGGAAATGGCTGCGAGGGTGAGAGACACACAGCGACGCCAAACACACATGCCGAGAATGAGAAGTGTGTGTGTGCGTGTGTGCGTGTGTGTGTATGTGTGTGTGTGACAGCTATTTTTGCGCATCTCTTTCCATGTTATCTTCCCGAAAGTCTGAACCCCCCCCCCCCCCCCCCCCCCCCCCCACATTTCCACTGCTACCACATCGCACGCTGACAGAGGGGACGGGGTTATCGTTAGGGCTGGGGTGAATCCGCGGAGAGAGTGCGTGTCATCAAAACCCGTCAAAGGCAGGTCAGTGCCAACGTGCGCGGCCAACGGCTCGCCGAGGGTCACGAGGAACACAACGTCCGTCCGGTCCCGTCGAGATTCCGAAGGCTGCCCCGTCAACAGCCCCTACTGTCAAAGAGCCCTAATGGAGGATGAAGGAGGGCCGGGCCGCCGCAGTTTCTCTGAATGATTGAATCCTGAAGGCGGCGCGGTGACACCGCGGGAGAGCGATGGCTCCGACGGCGGCATCCGTCACCGAGATGTCAGGGAGGAGGCGCTGTGAACCGGAGGAGGAGCGGGGAGGAGGGGCTGGGAGGAGGAGCAGGGGAGGAGGAGGGGCTGGGAGAGGGGGAGGGAAACGGAGGAGAGTACAGGAGAAGAAAACAAAGCAGAAGGGAAAGAAAAGTTGGAGAGAACAAGTTGGAAGCCGACATTCGAGGCCTTGAAGAGGAAGAAGGCCAATCGGACTGAACGTGGCGCTGACTTCTTCTGCTTCTCCATCCGTCAGTGAAAGACACAGTCAAGCACACTCTTCGACAAGAGGAATCTCGTACGGGTCAACGGGTGATTGACGTTCACGCTCTCCCGGCCAGAAGAACAAACCCGGTTTGTCTTCCGTGGCGAAAAGAGGGAGAAGGTTCCGGCGGAGGCCCACCAGGGTGTCAGCGAGGCGCCGGCGTCTGACAGGCATGCAGGAAGAGGACAGGAAGCAGGCAGGAGAGGAAAGGAAGCAGCCAGGACGTGGAACCCCCTGGAGCCTGACAGCCTCTCCTGGAGCTCGGCCGGCCAGCCAGAGAAAGGCAATCTCCTGCCCTGTCACTCCCGTGGCGAGGGGAGAGAAGGTGGGTGGGTGAGGGTGGCGCTTTGGGGAAGAAAGGGTGAGGACAAAGGAGGGAAGTGTGTGTGTTTGCGTGTGTGTTGGGGTGGGGGGGGGGGGGGGGGGGTGTAAGACAGGGACTTTTCCACACCAGATCATTCAATCTCAATCTATAAAAAGATAAATAAATCCACTACACTTCAAAAATGTGCAAGGCTTCAAAAGATCATTTCCACAGCCAGGGAGAGGAGAGGTGGGGGTAAACCTTTCCGGAGCCGTAAACCCATTCTTCTCAGTCCGCCGTGGAAAGGGCTGACACTGGGAAGAGGGGAGGGGAGAGAAGGAAGAAGAGAGGAGAAAGAGAGGAGGAGGGTGACGTGCGGGACAAAGAGAAGGACAGGGAGAGGGAGAGAGGATCAAAGGAGGGAAAGGAGAAACAAAG